>JAYMFT010143232.1:0-12779 GCA_038088735.1 Panulirus argus
GTCGTTAGAACGCTCTCACTCCAGCAACTGTGTGTTTCACAGTTGCTATGGTATCGTTTTTGGCTGGACTTGCCTGGTCTCCTGTTGTTCAGGAGCTGGGCGACACCAGTTTCAGTTTCAGATACTTTATTCCTTGATAGAGGAATCGGGATCCTTGTGCTGTCACTAGGTACCCCTGTGCAATAATACCAGAAGCATCTGGCAAGTGTCGCTAGTACATATAAATATAACAGAGAGGCTTACTAAAGCCTAAGAAAGTTAGGATATTCCTTCAACACAACATCATTATTCACATAGCGTCTGGCCAGTAAGGGGAAGGTCGTCGTGTCTCCGTCAGGGGGTCGTGGAGTGGTGGTCTAGCAGGCGTCACGGAAGCGTTGTGTGTGGGGAGATGTTAGAAGGCAGTGGACAAGGGTGCGGCTGTCGGGTCTTTTGCACGATGGACAAGCGCGTTGCTCGGGGGAGGTAGGGATGCCATCGCCGCATCACCTCAATCACTGCGTCAGTGTCTGGTCTTATTATTATCACCCAGCCTTCCTGCCATCTAGTGAGTGGGCGAAAATACTACTGCACCAGGAGGAACAGTTGTAAACACCGCAGGCTTGGCTAGACGGGCCAGAGACCATGAAACACCCAGCAGAGACCCCCTGGCCAATGTCAGGCCTCCCTACGCCACAGGAGCACATACTAAGCATTTATTTGGCAATTCATTCCTAACTCGGACACGCGCTCTGCCTTCACAGTAAAGCTCTTTTACAATATCCCGAGCGCTTTCGTGTATTAACACATCTTCAAAGGATATGTTAATACACGAAAGTGCTCAGGATCTCGTGTTTCCTTTTACACGTGTTTTTTTTTTTTCAGCATTTATAGAATCAAGTGTTTGTTGTGACTTTGTGCATATATATATATATATATATATATATATATATTCTCCATGAACGTTAACAGATGAACCACAGAAAGTTGAGATATGTTCTCACAAAGACATATTGATGAAAACTACCAACATATCTCAGAAATATACTACACAGATATAACGCGACGATACAGATCACATACCTCTTGATTCAGCGATGATATACCCACAAGGACACCCTACATTAGGTGGCTCACCCTTCGAATATATCACTCTGTGATATACTCGGTATAATGTGGAGTGATATACAGTAATACACAGTCGGTGGTTGGGAAAGAGATTTACCAGAGGCAGTCTCGTGGCCAGGTGGTTGAGACAGCTCAAGCTTTCTCAACCGTGAATCTCTGGCCATAGCCCCAGGGTAAGAGGGTGAGACTGACTACATTAAATACATTCCGAGCTATCACAATATACGTTGTGTTATCATGATAGACTTGCATGTTCCGAGTTATTACAATATTCGTTCCGAGTTCCTAGAACATATGTTTCGAGTTATCACAAAATTCGTAAAGTCTGCAGGCAGCTGGCCACACGAACACACACAATATTCATTTATGACGCACGAAAAGGTGATCGAGATATCCTTCTGAATTACGTATTAACCACACATGAATAACGATCAAGACAAAACGCCCTGGTATTGACTAAAGTCAAAATAACTATCTGAAAAAAATGCCTTAATTAATCGTAACTTTATTGAACAGAGATGCTAAAGATAAGGCAAAACAATGCAACTAGCAATTGTCACGAATCTTACTTATTTACTTAAAGGGTGAAACGAGAAACAAGTCACTTTAAACATCACATTCGAACAGCCCCATCTTGAAAAGCAAAATGATGTACAGTTAATGAAACATAATTCCCTCTTACATTTTGGCAGAGTCCATTACCAATGCTGCATACTAAAGAATGCTAAGTAAAGAACTCGGTTTTTGACGGGTAGTGAAAATCCGAGAATCCAGTGTATCATTAGGACATAAAAGAGATAAATACTTCGCCGCTGAAGTTTGTGAGGACGACAGGAAAGAGAAGGACGCTTAGAAAACCCAATAGTTAAACACCATTGAAGCTACCGTGCCAGTAACACCATATATCAGGTGTTCCCAACCTGGGATACAACATGTACCCCCAGGGGTACCTTTGCTCTTCTCAAGGGGGCACATAGGGGTCTGAGAGTACAACCATGGTGTACACTGCTGTACAGTGTACGCCATGAGTAATATAGCAATATAGAACACCCTCGTTGCAGATCGATATATAAAATCCTTGTATAGTCTCTTATAGGTTCCATAAAATGCTAAATATAATTGTCAATTTTTGATCCTTAATTTCTAGGGGTACATGGGAACCTGCCAGAAAGCCCAAGGGGTACAGACGGTACGATCCACTGAGCATGATGGTACGACCCCTGAGCTCGACATCTACGACTCTTGAGCACTATGGTACGACCCTTGGGTAAAATGGCCAGGCTTTTTACCTTACTCTTAAGAGTCAGGTTCAAGGGTTAACCATCGTAGGTATGGGTCGTATCGTCGTGCTCAAGGGTCGTACCTTGGTACTCAAGGGTCGTACCTTCGTACTCAAGGGTCGTACCTTCGTACTCAAGGGTCGTACCTTCGTACTCAAGGGTCGTACCGTCGCACTCAAGAGTCGTACCGTCGTACTCTAGGCTCGTACCGTCGTGCTCAAGGGTCGTACCTTCGTACTCAAGGGTCGTACCTCCGTGCTCAAGACGTTAACGAAAACGCATGAAGGGTGACCAGGTATGACAGTACGCGACAGGCCCCATTCCAGCTATACACACACAGACAGCAACACAAGGCAACACACCCTGTGACAAGTGTTACACGCCAGACGCAACACCGCCTCAGCACAAGAAGGGGCTGTCTGGCGTGTTTACCTTCCTATGAAAATTTAGCAACCACGTCTCTGACCCCTTTACAGAGGTCATTCCTTTACTCCTATAGACTAAGAGAATTGACGTTCGAGAAATGTAAAAGTTAATGCAAGTTTGAGAATGCATGAGGATCGGTTTGATGTATTTTCTTAAATCTGGTGAGAAATGTGAAGAACAAGAAGCGCTTGTGTAAGTGTGGAAGTCCTTTTTTAACTTTTGAGGGTGTATGTGAGTGATCTCAGAAAGTCTGTTAACCTGGTACACCTCACTAAAACTGGGAGGGAAGTTTATAATGACAAAATCAATGATAGACGTATATAGATAATAGATAATTAGATACTATCAACAGGTAGTAAGGCAGATCTTCTGTATCATTTTGAAGTGTGACACAGAGATCATACCAGGTATCCAGCTATAGACCGCCCCCACTGTGGCGTAGGAACACTACGAACCAAGTTACGTGGGGGAGCAAATGATCACCACTCTGTCAACGTTTCAAATGAACATTAGTTGTGGTGCTTTGCCATTTTAGGGTCGGCTCCTGTGGTTAAAAACTCTTTTTAACGTAAACATGAGCAACCCAGCAGCTGTTGAGTAATTCATGTAACTGAAATATTAAATTGATAAAACGTCGACATTTTAACTTAATCCTGTGCAAAACGGACTCAAAATACGAGTGTTTTGTGCTTTCCTAGTGAGACCCGACATTCTCGTTTTGTTGAGTCCCTGGTTTATATACCTTTCATCTTGTCTATTCTTTTTTCTTGGTTTACGGTTATTTTATGTCTATGGCTTTTGAAGAGATAATGCCCAGTTGAAATGTGTAACAAGCTGTGTGTTGATATTCATGGCCATATAAAATGTGCGGATATTCATGGCTATATAAACTGTGCGGATATTCATGGCTATATAAACTGTGCGGATGTTCATGGCTATATAAACTGTTCGGATATTCATGGCTATATATAACTTTACGGATACACACGGACATATAAACTTCACGGACACTCATGGCCATATAAACAGCACGGGTCGTATAAGATATTCGGTTACTCATACCCATATAAATTGAGCGGACACACAAGGTCAAATATAGCATGCGAATACACATAAATCGTACGTACTCATGGTCGCATAAACTATGTAGATGCACATGGCCATATCAAGTATGCGGACACGTATGGCCACATAAACAAAGTTAAAATACAAAGATTTAACATTAACGGATGTGGTATGACAAAAATGTTAATTCGTATGTTCGAAGCATTGGCAAGAGTACCTACCTAGGAGCATTTACCAACGAGTACCTACTTACGAGTGCTTGCTTACTCACAAGTACCTACTTTCGAATACCTACTTACGAATACCTACCTACGGATACCTACTTACGGATACCTATTTACGAATACCTACTTACGAGTACCTACAGCGAGATTCTGCCATTAGTCGGAGCTATAGCGCGTAGTGCTAGCCACCGCAGGATAATCTTAAAGTTTAGAATAACGAGCCGTGTGACTTGCATGTTTTCAAGCGTAAGCGAGACAGGGGGGAGGGGAGATAGAAACCTGAGCCAGGGAGGGGAACTTGACAGCCGGGATGTAAAACTGGTTGGACTTGCACTGCCTTGCCCTGCCCTAGCACTCCCGATACCCAGGCGGTAAAACTCTCTGGTCGATGGCTGCCGACCAGAAGGAAAAAGAGAGAGAGAGAGAGAGAGAAAGAGAGAGAGAGAGAGAGAGAGAGAGAGAGAGAGAGAGAGAGAAAATGAACCCCGCTGATGTGGCCGGGTCACTCCCATAGCAGGATCTCCCTAGACACGGATAATCTGCTAATATCATAGAGTCCGGGATCCCTTCGCCGCCTCCTGCGCCAACCTTCTTCCATTCCTCCGGCGACGCTGAGGTAGTGAGTGGTGAAATCCTATATCCCTCCCTCCCATCCGGTGAGGCAGAGGGTGGAAGGAGAGGTCTTGTGTCATTCCCTCCCCGGCCGTCCTACGCCAGGGGAGAGGATAGAGAAAAGACCGACTCCCCCACCCCTCCCGTCGCCCGACCTCCTCCTCCTCTCTCACAGTGGGGTAACGGTATGGCAGAACCCTCTGGGGAACGGGAGCCTCCTGACGAAGGGGTAAGTGGCGGAAGCGAGAGGCCTTCCAGTAACGGGAAGTCGTGGAAAGGATGAGGGAAGAAGAGGTCTCCTCCATTCCTCCTGGCTTACCTTTTCCTGCTGCATCACCTCGCTGATGTTCTTTCCTCTTCCACATCAGGGACATCCTGACTCCCTAATGCCCCTTCCTCTACTCCATCTAGGACCTCCTTCCTTCCCATTGACCCCTCTCCTATTCCATCGGGGATCCTAGTCCCTTCCTTCTGCCCCTTCCATCCCCTACTCCGTCAGGGACCTCCTCTTCCCTCTCTCCCTAGACGACCCTCTGACAAGTGGCATCGCGAGGCGTCACCCTCGGCCCTGACAGACCTTCACAACTGTGTGCCAGTTACGTTCGCGTTTGGCCACACTCATGACATCTTGTTAATGATATGCCTCATAACTTCATTATCTGAATTCCTGTTACGAGTTCATTAATGACCCGAATTTCGCTTGTGTTTTCCTTACTCCCAACTTCAGCAGTGCTGAACTCGACTCGATCTTAATACGTGAGTCCAGACGTATGCCTTTCAGGGTTCATTATTGCATTCATTTAACACAAGTATACTAAAGTATGCTAATTGTTGAATACCTATCCTCACAGTTATCATGAGTTTACTATCGATCAGATGGGATACTAGGGATACCTCCTCTCACCACTAACCAAGAGTTTACACTAGTTAACCCTCTTGTCTTTATCTGTCAAGTGATTCAGTGATCCCAGAGTATTCGAACAGTCACAGTACATAACTTGAAACGTGTTGGATACCATGGGTTTGTCCGTCTCATGTAATGTACTCACTCATCACCCTTCACTCACACACACGTATGCATCCCATAGAATGAGGCAGTGCGGTAGAATGTACTGCAGAACCTAATAGCGCACGGGAGATTATGTGGAGTCACACCACACTACGTCGGAGACTGGAAGTTGTTTCCATTCCGTCAGAGACGCGCGCTGGCGCTGAGAACCAAGATATCGAGACATTTTCTCCCGTACGTGTTCATGTCTGGCACGTTATCAGCTCCTTCCTCAAAACAGCCTATAACTCGATCTTCTATACCGACATGGATTCTCCGTTCGCCGTAAAATGCTATTTCTTCCTCCTAACACCTCTATAATGGCCTCCTGGCTGCCGGGTACCAGCGCCAAAGAGACGACGTCAGTCTTGGCGGTAAATATCCGTTTAATACTAAACAGACTGAGATCGTAGTCTCCTCCGGGAGTAGGTCTGCCCTCAAAGACCTGGTGCAATATGCTGCGCCTCGACTTAGACACGGAGACCTAAGTGACTATGGGACCTGAAAACTGGCACTGTTTAAGATACAGTAGAGATTAACCACCCACTGTGACCTCTCCCAACGAGTGGCCCTACGTGTGATCCATCCCATGTAAAATGACAAAGAGTATTCCAAAACGTTTAGATGATGATTAAATTAGACGTTTGTATTTGTACCAGTACTCACGGGTCAACTACTTACCACGGACTTTGAGAAGAGTTCATCGTGTTCATGAAGAACATAATATAACAAACGCAGCTTCGTATTGCCAATACCGCGACACAGAAATACCTTCGTTGTTTTGTATCACAAGCAGCGTCCCAACGAGTAATCATAGCTGTTTATTCTCACACTAGGTATGATAATGAAGGCTTAGAAGTGTTTGCCGATGGCTTTGGGTGAGGTTTGAGGTTTCGGTACGAGGACCTGGCTCTGTTTGCATTATCATTCCCCCAGACTCTAGCTACCGTAAACTACCAAATGTAACTTGATGCGCTGGTTCTTGGTGGAGTATATGCTACTTCAGGCTGGGTACTGCTGGGACAGTTCAGAGTACAAGTCGGATGATTTAGGCTTCTTCATATCGACTTGAGGTAACATCACACCAATACACACTTTGATGGAACGTACTGTTCATTTCTACAAGAGCCGTGGGTTATGAGAACACAGAAGTGATATTAGCCTCGATGATTCTGAGCTATTGAGGCCATACCACTTCGCTTGGACTTTGGGGTCCGTGTGGTCCGTCTGGTCTGGTGCGTCTCTGTGTAACTCTGTCGGGTGGAAATGACCAGGGCCTAAGTGACAGGTTGTTGTTGCCAGATTCGCAAAGGGTCTCAGAGCCTGGCATGGCCCCCTTGTCTCACCGACGGCCTGTCAACGGACTGAGATAGTTCTTGACGTGCCTGACGCACAGCATCCTATTGGCACGTACTCCACGTCGCCACGGCAAACCCAAGGACGTCCGCCTCCCGGATGAGCGGCGAAACTATGCAGACAGCTCGACTGTCCGTCCAGCGGGTCTTGGCGAAGTTTGTCATGTGTCGCAGCTGAGGAGGAGAACTATGTAACGGGATTAGGAAGCCCCGAGACCCGTACAGTGTCGAGTACCTCCTTCCTTGTTACCAGCCCGAGCTTCCCTTTGCCACGGGCGGCAACAGCGGTGGATGGGACTGTGGGAATAAGGCCGTCTCAAGAGGTAGTTGTGGTCAGGAGTTCTCGAGTTCTCCTTAGCTGGACCGAGCGAGCTCTCGTTAGTCGGGCCTGAGGCCAAGAAGATGAGACTAGGCTGCCACACTCCGCCACCTTCCAGAGTCTGTCAGTCTCACAGAGAGATGGATCCATGAAACTTATGTTGTCTTAGGTCGAAGGAGTATAAGATATCTAACTCCTTTGACACATCCCCTTGAGCATATTCCCCCGGACATATCCCACGAACATATTTTCCTGGACATATCCAGTTTGACATCATTTCTGTGAACGGATCTCTTTTGTTATACTCCTCACTTCAGTGTAAGATACCCCCGACACTTTCACCTTTGAGATAGATGAACCTAGCATAATCTAGTCCAACTTATCCTAGCGTAGCGTAGCCAAGTCTATCCAAGGATAGCTCAGCCTAGCCTAGCCTAGCCAAACACAACCCAACCTAGCCTAACCCCTGGTGGAGATAAGGAGACTTAAGAATCGTTTAGAATATAGCGCTTACTGGATAGCAACGTTACAGCTATATATTACATAGCTATATATTTCAGGGGTTTAAGGAGTCGTCTTTCTGCTTCATATTGTCACGGAAGATACGTCCAGAGGCGAAATATATTCGTGGTGATAGATATCCAGGGAGATATTGGATGCAACCCCATCCAGCGAGGCTGCGAGACGGGCAATGTGCAACAAGCGAATGAAAATCTCATGTTGGGACATTTCAGCGTTAAATGGCTGACTGGAACCTGCTTTAACACACTCCAGTCAATAGATGGCGCTGATTGCAGATTAGGAGAGTATCCATTTGTCATTACACTGTATAGTGGTTTTGTTAGTTGTACTATGATAAGACTATGTGGGTACAGAAAGCCTCGAAATATCCACATGTTTAGGAATATGTCTATTGGATCGTTGTGATGATGAAATGTTGAAATTCTGCCTCCATAACCCGTCTCTTGGACAGTCATGCTACCCTGCCTGTGTATATATATATATATAAACCCAGTCTCCCACACACACACAAACACACACACACACACACACACACTGGCTAGACATATGTGCTCATGCCCCACGGTTGAGGGGATCCGGCAGTTAATACTGCGTGAAGATAAATTTCTTCTCATTGAACGACTGAAAACTTGCATCATAAACTGAGAACGCAAAACTCCCTAATCTGTCTCGCCACACCTGTGTGTGGAAGCACTCGTCGCTCTAGTTCCCCTTAACTTTTACACGAAGACTTATTACCGCTTCGACTCGTGCATAATCACACCATTCAACGGGATTACCGCCACGTAAAACCTGTTGAGTCTATGAGAAAGATGCGGGGAGATTTTTAAGCCCTTATGAAAAGGATAATCAGCAGCGTCAGCCGAGGCATGAGGGAAGGTCCGTCACGCCAGATTACACCTTCAGAAACTCCTCCTTGGGGCGAGACGCCGCCGCGTCTCTAGCATCTCGAGATGTTAAAACATGCATCTCGCACTGCCAGAGTCAGGGGCGAATGTCGGAGACTTGGGGCTCAGCCGAAGGGGGAAGACATGCGTGTGCGTGTGTGTGTGTGTGGAGGATATGACGAAAGGAGAGAGCGTGTGAGAAAGTCGTGTAAAATAGCGTTATGAAATGTCCAAATACAAGAAGACAGCGTGCCGTGTGCGCCACCTGGAGACAGGGACTTGGAAAAAGAGGAGGAAAGACATGGCGGAGCGAGACCTGACAACAGACGAAGAAACACCGAAGTAAGAAGAAGGAAGAAGGGAAAATGTTACGTGATGGTTCAGTGACAGATCCCAAAGGCAAGATGGAGGGATGAACACAAGCTTAAAGCTTTTGTCTGTCTGGTGACAAACTTAGATGATATATATATTGTGAGAGGAGTTATTCATCTAAGCTGCGGATTATGAAGAGAGGTTTTTTCTCGTTGCAAAACACCCATGAGCCTCGCTGACAACATAAGCTTGTAGGAAATGGCTTCGTTCTCAACGGATTTCGTCTTCCTGGT
This sequence comes from Panulirus argus, assembly GCA_038088735.1. Lineage (NCBI taxonomy): Eukaryota > Metazoa > Arthropoda > Malacostraca > Decapoda > Palinuridae > Panulirus > Panulirus argus. Next base: position 9,451 of record JAYMFT010143232.1, read on the forward strand.
ATTTCTGTTGAAGAGGAACACTTACTACAGTGTGGAAGATGTGCCTGTGGCTGATGACATGTTCCTACAATCGTGAGTACTCTTGTTCTACTATGTTATCGATTGAGGAACTCACGAGGGAACTCCATGCCACATCTCGCTCATACGACAGCATAAATGGATTCATCAAACACAACAGCGTTTTGTCAAAGACGGACACTTGTGATAACTAGTCTTAATCGGTTCCAGAGGCGTTATATACTGGACTACACTCCCTCTCAAAGAACCAGTTGGCCCTCTGGTTCTGGGGTTCTAGTTGCCAGTAGAGATGTAATTAGATAATTGGTAGAGATGTAATTAAATGCAATTTTTGCACAATTCTGAATTTGTTTGCTTTTCGAGTGTCATCACAGATCTTTTATTCGTTCTGAGGTCTTGTGTATTCTAACGTCTTTATAGTTCATGATAGTGTGGACTCCAGGTACGGAAGAGAGTGTGACTGCATAGGGAAGTTCTGAGAGAGGAGTACAAATAGGTATGTTTGTGGGAACTGGAAAGGGAACATTGAGATACGGTGTCGGATGCAGAACTTAAAAGATGCTACCACTCTCTGTTTCACCCCGTGAGGACGATGGCTCGATCCTTCAGTATTACGATACGACTCCGAAGCATCAAGGCTCAAACCTCGAATATGAAAGAGCAGTCTTTGATCAGGCCTTTTAAAGTTAACTCAAAGGGTAAAATCACTATACCCTTGGGAACTGCAGTCATGTTAAAGGTTCATACCAATATGCTCAATGGTTTTTTCAAGAAGGATGTCGAAGTGTACAAATTATATTTTGTGAGGTCATTTGGTATCATTAGGATGTTATTTTCATACAGTCTCTGTATTGGTACGAGGTGTTCACCCAGACTAGTGTTTGAGATCAGAGTCCAGATGGCGTTCCAGTGATCTCCTCTAGAGAGAAGATACTGGAAACTGTGTTCTCAGTTGTGTTTGCGTGTAAAGGGAAGAAGCAGCAATGGCTTCGTCCACGGCGTGTTCCCCCTTCCTTCCGTCTCATTTAGATAACATATCTTGATTTCTATCATCAAATTATTCTCTTCTACCCCTTTGATGCACGGAACAAACAGGAAGGCGCTTGAGATCGGAATTCCAATCATACCAATTTCAGTTTGATGTATGATGCATAATGAAAATGTCTCGGGATCCCCTTCGTGTGTGTGTGTGTGTGTGTGTGTATGTGTGTTTGCCTTCCTCTGTGACCCTCAGCTCCAAGATCTGGCTGAGGGAGGAGACGTGACCGTATATACCCCTTATGCTTAAGGAGTATTGCCCACCTTAGTCTGCAGCACTCGACGTCTAGCTGAATCCAATGTCAACACTAGATTATCTCCACCTGACATGCATGTGTGCTCGCTTGGACTCATCTTGAGACCCATTATCAATCGTCGCTCTTTTCCCCCTATCTCTGTGAACCTGACGTTGAAGCTACTTGTCAGTCGAGCGTGATGATGTGATGGCAAAGCTATACTCATTCACCTTGGCTGATCGAGTCAGGGCAAAGCACTACACCTGAGGTGGAGTGTTTGTGCAGCTAACCCGCTAAGTATTCTATAAATTCTTGTAACCATAGGGATGATGATGGCAGCAAGAGAGTGGCTTAACTTTTCTACCACCGCAAGAATACTTCATGAGCCAAGCAACTGCACATATAGAAGTTTAGATGCACATGAATGTAAACTGTGTCAAAACTTTGAGTAAACTGTTTTTGATCGACTTAGTTCTGATATATCTTCCCAATTTCGTGTATTTTATTTCATTATTCTTTTACCTTTCATAGCAAACATTGTCTGTGTATTCAACTCGTTCATTCAACCAATCCTAATTACATTCATTATGAGAGTAATAAGCCTAACTGGTGCTCTGTAAATTGTGATTAATTATGAATGTGAATAATTCTTTTTATTTACCGCAAGAGTGAATTAGAGGGTCTGCAGGCTGAGTTGGGTTTTCTTGCCACTAGCCAATCGTCACGATTCCTGCAATTATCTCCCTCGTCTGGGGCCTGTATGTGTGGGCCATCGATCAGTGTGGGCAGCAAATAGAAACGTGTCAAAGGCTTCGCTCCAAGATATCAGGGAGGAACTCTCTGATAGGAGGGGAATGGCACGACAGAGGATGGGGGCAAAGCGGTGGTGCGGGAGAGCGATTTGGTACGTTGGTTGGGGTGGTTTAGGGAGTCGATGACACCACAGTGGTTATGGAGCAGTGAAGGGAGGAGGAGTGTGTAGTGAAGATGATGATTACGATGGAACACGGACGGACGTGGCTGACTTCCTGATCTCTCTCTCTCTCTCTCTCTCTCTCTCTCTCTCTCTCTCTCTCTCTCTCTCACACACACACACAAATTATATATATATATATATATATATATATTTACATTATTGTATGCTGGAAACGTTCACTCTCGCACACTTATTCAGTAAAAGTCCTCTTCATTCATATAGTTGTTCACTTAAGACTCATTTCCTCTTATATCTAACGACTCTACTCATTTCAGGAGGATGAGTAAAGACAAACACTCCATAGCTCTCCATAACTCATTGAGACCTGCACGCGACGTTTGGCCTTTGCATTATTCATCTTCGGGTGAAAGTTGAATGCAAGATACACAGTTTAACCTGATGACAGTTAAGTTTACATTCTCCATCGTGAGGAGGTGGGGCTTGAACCGATGTGTGGGCCGCGAGTGGTAGCTTAGATTGCAAGTTATATATAGGTGTGCAGGGGTGAAAGGTATGGCTTTTGGGCACAAGAACTAGGGAAGTTTAAGACAGGGTAGATGTGTTACCTGGTCTGGGGTTAGTTGACGTGACCTCACGCAGTAGCCTAATTCTCTGTGATCTTGAGGGATTATTCCTGTGACCTGTGTGGTAAGGGTCGGTAGGTGAGGTTACAGAGAGCTGTTCATCTCACCGTTGGAACGGTTCACCGTCAAACAGGAGGAATGTTTCATTCCACGTTGATGAATGAAACTCAACTGAATACAAGGATAGCTCCAAGCTCATCTGTGCTTGATGTGATGATGAAGATGCTTCCCTCTATATCTGCTGGGTGATGTGGGGGATCGTTAGCAGTCACGGCCAATTGGTGGTGGTGCTCGTTTTAAGGTGATTGGTGATACGTCAATTTAGGGTTCATATTAGACGTACCTCAGGATAATGCCTTATCAACGCACCTAACGAAGGTGTACTCAAACGGCACCAGTGCTGTGAATGTTATTCTAAAAGGTATTAGAGAAGATATATATATATATATATATGATATATATATATATATATATATA
>JAYMFT010143243.1:0-12779 GCA_038088735.1 Panulirus argus
ATATATATATATATATATATATATATATATATATATATATATATATATATATATATATATATATATATGATGCAAGTGTATCAAAGCCATCTTATATTTAATTACGTTTCACAACACACACACAGGAATGCAGCTTCAGCGACCCTGGTTCGGAGTGTCATTGAAACAGGACTGTGCCGAATTCGAGCAGGAGGGGTTATGAAATCCGAACCTTCGAAGCGGTAGATTTCATTTCGTGACGTTCCATTCTCAATCAGGTTTTGTGGGTCTGACTCTATAAGACCTGGAATTAATTAAGAATCTCTGTGACAGAAACGCGTTCTGGAATTAGCTCTTTGGTTATACACAAATCATAAGGCGACTTTTACTCTTTTCCAGTTTTAGTCGGAGACTTTCCGAGGGAGTTGACATCTCTTGTCTGGCATTCACCACACAGTCTGCTTCCCATTCTCTCCCTGCCCTCCTCTTCCCCTCACTACTGGCTCCTCGTTCAGGCCTCCTGCCAATGTCCTTACCTGTCTCTTCCTCTCCCTAGACTCTTCTCTTCCCCTTATCGTCCCTCCTCGTGTCCTTTCCCTAGTCTCTCTGTCTTCTCCCCTCTCCAAGCCTTCTCCCTTCCTTCCCTCCTCCTCCCTCACCCTAACTACCTTGTCCCTGGCACTCCTTCCCCCTTCTCCCCTTACACACACACACACACACACACACACACACACATGCACCCAGCCCTCCACCTCACCGTGCCTCTGGCGGCCGCTGGGACTCGTTTTTACGCCCTATGTTTTGAGGCAGGGCAGGGAAGGGGCCGCCCGCCGGTGCTTGTTTTTGTGCTGTGGTTGTGAATCTGCCGCTGTTGAGGGGAGAGGAGAGGGAGGCAGGCGAGGGGAGGGAGCACTGGTTAGATATCTATGTTTTCTTTCTTCTGTTGCGTCTGCGTCGGGGAAAGGGGGATTAATTTAGCGCTGCGACTGTGCGTAATATCGCGTCTTTAAGCAAAAGGGAAAAAAATACATAATGTAGTACAATGATGGCGCTGGTGTGACATGTATGAGTAAATATATTACTGTGAGGGTAGAGATAAGGAGGCGTACAATGACAAGTTTTAGTAACGTAAGAACAGCTCAAGGTCTTGTGGGGCGGCGGCGACGGCTGCTGCTGTTGATGCTCCATCAGAGGAAGTGGGACACGACCACCGTCGTCGCTGTTGTTGTCGTTCTCCTCCTCCCGGCGCCACCTGAAGACTCGCTCGAGCCGGAGGGACCGTTTTCTTGGTAAGAGAGTCTATATTTGTGTCCCCTTTACTCGCGCTCACTTAAGAGGTGCATCTACGCTAGTGAGAAAGCTCGAGTGTTGCTTGTGTGTTTCTCCAAAACACTATTAATACATCATGGAGAATGTCGGAACCCTAGCAGGAAGCCCTTTGAGTGTGAGTTTGTTTCCCTGCGCGCGACTGGTTTTTGTGTCCATCCATCTGTATGACTTGTCTTGTCTTTTGCTCCGTCTGTCTTTGATTGCACGTGCGTGAACCATACGACTGAGCGCTGTGAGCATGAACGACCGACCCTTCCCCATAATCATACGTACTACCTCAGCCGTCGCACGGAGTCCCCTCGACCCCCGTGGCGGAGCTGGCTGCTTGCTTTGCTACGAGGGGCAGTCGCGCGCAGAGTACCAAGAAAAGTCCGCTTTGCCTTGTGCGGGCGGCCGGGAGGCAGGCTGGCCGACCTGCCGGACAACCCTGCCGTTTGCCGCTACACATGACAGAAGCGGGTAACGCAGCACACGTGTGTGTGTCTCCCCCCCTCCTCCTCCTCCTTCTCCTCCTCCTCCTCCTCCTCCTCCTCCTCCTCATCCTCCTCCTCCTCCTCCTCCTCCTTCTCTAAAGCTAATAACGTAATAACTGCATTTTCTTGCTCTCATATCATTCCTGGTTTGTACAACACGCTAATACTACATTGCCTCTACTTCTATCAGGAATTGCCGTGTAGTTTTCTGTGTGTGTGTGTGTGTGTGTGTGTGGTGTGTGTGTCTGTGTATCTGTGTATTGTAAAAAGCTGTGTTTTACAGGTCCCACTACACCAGCAATTACCGTCATAGTAGAAAAGAAACTCTTAACTTGAGAAAACCCGTCTCGTGCCTCATTTGCAATGAATCAAAATCCTTATATCTGAAAAGGTATGAGATTAGGCAACTGATCCATGAGGGTTATTTACTGTAACCCTAATTGACACGTGAGTAACGTTTCGTGTCATTGCCAACGCAAGATGCCATCTCGACTGAAAACGTTTGTGGTGGTAACATTCATATGACAAAACCAGCGTTTCATTTTTTGGCTGATCTTATTAGTCGCTTTCATATGCAAGTTTTGAACTTAATAATATTTTGAAATTTCCGCAACAAATAATAGATTAGCGGAATTACGACGCGATCTTGGCTTCAATAGAAAATCTGAATGAGTCTCTCCTCAGCTTGGGGTCGCTGTACAACGAGGACAAGAGCCATTAGTGAAGCCTGCCGGGAAGAGGCCGGCCACTCAGACGGAGCTGTTCGCTCACCCAAGCCCTCTCTACACTCCCCCAGCCCTCTCTACTCCTCCAGCCCTCTCTATATTCCCCCAGCCCGCTCTACACTCCCCCAGCCTTCTCTACTACCCAGCCCTATCTTCTCCCCCAGCCCACTGCTCCACCACCTTCTACTCCTCCAGCCCTATGCTTCATCACCCATATATTTTCATCTGTTTTGCCAATGGTTTCCTGTCGTCTCTCATTACCCACAAGGCACACTTGTCAGCAGCGCTGTTGTGCACCAAGCAGTCGTATCCGTATATCCAACTGTATCTGTTATGGTAATATCTCTGGTAATACATCTGTGCCTTGCACTCCGGGATGGCCGAATCCTCCTGCCCCGAACGTTCACTAAATCAGCGAAATTAATGGTTCCTTTCCAGTGCATAAGCTCTGTGTCGTAAGTTTACGTACGTATATATATATTATCATTTCTTGACATGCGCAGTCATAAGCCGATGAAGGACGCTTTATGGGGATACTTCCAGCTCAGAAACAAATGAGTTGTTTGTAACACATTAACTTATGACGTACGTGTTTGCATTGTTCAGTCTATTAAAAGAATTTTGATGTATGGTCTACAATAATGAGCAAAGAAATATAAATCTGATTTGTCATTATTCATATTCTTATTTATTTGCGATCCTGTGACTGTAGCGTGCCTTGGCAATGCCATCAGTGCACAAAAATTAGTGCTTCATAAACCTTGACTCACTGGTTCATTTAGATGGTTCGGACCATTCGGTGCTTGGAGCCCCTGTGACGCGTCGATCCACCCTACTACGTCCACTCCTCCCTCCCTCCCTTCCTCGCCCCAGCCCCCTTGCCGCTCTCGTGTGAATCACAAGGAATGTGAATGTTACTAGCAAGAGAGAGCAGATGGAGGCAGCTGGCAGGGTAAGGGGTATGGGGTTCCACGTTTATGGCCCTCACAAGGGAAAAGAGACGTATGTGTGTGAGTGTGTGTGTGTGTGGTCTCATACCCAAGGACATGGTGGTGTGGGATGCGAGGCTGCCCGAGCAGGTCCGGCACCTGTCACAGATAGTTTGACTAATCTCTTGCTGGGTAGGAGGCGTGTGGCTTGGGGGTGGCGGGTCGTCGCCGCCAGCCGGCCGTGCTTGAAGGCACGCGTACCTCGGAAGCACCAGGGGAATTTTAGAAATCCTTCCTCCGGAAGCTGGTCTCTGATTCAGGGTATTCAAAAGAAATAAATCTTTTAAGATCATAGTGGATGATCACAAATGAACAACGAAGATGTTGAATGTGTACTACTCTTTGTAGGTAACCTTGAAGGAACAGGGATGTTGAATGTGTCTTCCTTTTTAGAGAAATCATAATGTTGGAAAGAGAAATGCTGAAAGTCTGCTTTAGGATAAATGATATTCATGAATATAAGAGCGTTTCTCCTCTGCGGCCCCCACCAGGCAGGCATGAGGGGTTTCGTGTTCCTTATGCATAACCCAGGAATATGTTCACCGCAGAGTTAATGCCTCTGTTGAAAACGCAGAGGGTAAAGCTTGGGACCTGTATCCTTTCTTTTCTTACAGAGAGACATTTCCACACGAATACGTAAGACCCGGATATTCTTTCTTCTCTCTCTTTTTCATTCAATGCTTCGTCACTTTATTTATTCATTAAGATAATAGTAATCATGGTCTTAAGATATGACTAAAATTAATGATGTTTCTCATCAGTGGTTCAAAGCAGACAATCGTATTCTTTCATCTCGAAAAAATTTACTTTAGCAAGAACAAACGTCAAATGGTTTAGCCAGATGCTCTGAATTTCACTTGAATTACTTCATATGCTGATTTTGATGAAAATGTTCTTGGGCATTGTCATTGACTTATACCATCGTTTTATATCTACTGATTCCACTTACTAGCAGCCTTGATAACAAGCCTCTTAGATAGCCAGATGTGTTTGGCATAAATATTTGTGATTACTAACCAACTTGTCATACTCTCTAGTAAATATTTTTACACAAATCAACTGCGTTTCAGACTGGTTTGCTCATGTTGTTTGGATATAATGTATTATTCATGATAATGTGTCACATAGAATATGTGACACCATGTGTGGATTGTTCCCCCCACACCCAAGATGACATAGAAGGAGGATTTAATCCTCCATTTCCATGATGAAGGGAAGATCTCCTCCTCCTCCTCCTCCTCCTCCTCCTCCTCCTCCTCTTCCATGTAACGTCCCCCTCCCCCTTGTTCCCCTTCATCCTATACAAAGAAGGTCCCACTCTCACTCCACCCTCTGAGCCCCCACTTCTGGCCCAACTCTTACGAAACTAATAAAAAAATACAGATATGACAGGTGTCTGGACGGATGGAGTATCCCCTGGCCTACAGAATATATTTTCCACACACACACACACACCACAGGGAAGTCACAGGACCAGCTCGGACCCGAGTCCACATTTCTCCGTTTTTTTTTTTTTTTTTTTACATCTCGAAGCCCGGAAACCATATACTGTGAGCCAGCTTTAATTCTACTCCTTTGATCTTGCTGCTACATTGTTTGGCTTCTCTTGATGAAGTTGGAAGTTTTAATGGAATTCACTTTTAGAATTTTTTTTTTTTTGAGAATATCTCTTATACTATAGGAACATTTCTTTGCTAGGTATTAAAATGATTCTGGCATGAATTCGCTGGATCGTTACTCATGTTGAATTTGATTCACTCGCTGCAGACCGTGACTCACCTGCTGTTGCAATATCTTCACAACTTCGACAAGTATCCACGGAGAGTTTCTGGGAGAGACGTAACTCACTTGGTTATAAAAGCCTCACAAGAGTTTCAGGTATTGAGCAACAGGCTTAAAGTAAAGGTTATCTATATTCTTAGACTTTCTAACCCATCACGATCCTATTCCCTGGATCTTTTTACTTTTTCCAGTTCTTCGGTCATTGAAATACCTGACTTTCCCTTGAGGCAAGCTTGATGCCTTGATCTGTCATAACGATTGTTTGTTTACTAATGTAATTTCTTGCGTTCGTTTAAGCTAATATGAGATTTACCAGAACGTAGCTGGAATATAGATGGATTTAGTTTTTTTTTTTTCCAGTCCCTTCGTTCCAGCACGAAGCTGGTCGGATACAAGCTGGACGTGGGCTACTTGATCTTCCATTGTCGGTCAGAACCATATGACCCTCAGCTCTCTCCTTCCTCCAGCAGGGTCTTTATAGCCGGCCCTTGACCTCTGCCCATCAACGTGATGACAAAGGCGACTTCCCCGCAGAAGGCCCCTCAGGACAGCCGCAGATACCCAGCACCTGTACTATCGCTCCCATCCTCACTACACACGTCTTCAGTCCATCTCCCTCTGAACCCTAGGTCCTCGTCTGTGGTCGATCACTCTTGTCCACAGTGCCGCCTCTCTATACAGCCCATCTCCCTCTGCCCTCTGTAGTCAACTTACCCCTTCTTTCAGTACCTCCTCTGTAGTCGATATCACCCGGGCCACACTATATTCTATGCTCCCAGCTCCATCATATGAACCAGCAGCCATAATGACCCACGCCCCAGAGCCCGACACCTGAGCCCAACATCAACACCTCCTCGTCAAATACAAACATGAAGCCACTTTGCCTCTGTTTGAGGGATCTCGATGATATATGAGGCGCAGCTGTTGACTTGGGGGAGGTCTCTTTGGCCTTTAGGAAACACTAGCTACCACTGGCATTATTCATGAAGTTGGGAAGTGGTTCGTGAGGCGTCCCAGTTGACTCGAGGACGACTGATCACGACACCGTTCTGTGATCCTGCAGCCTACGGGGAAAGTTTGACCAAGTGAGATGCTGACAGCATATCGATCTGCAGGGTGACTTCAGTCGTCTGTTAGATTCTTAGGTGTACCTGGCACGTGACACATTGTCATTTTTGGATCCCTAAAAAGACTTATCCCTAAAAAGACTTCATTGTGGATCCATTCGACTGCTTGGACCACTCAGCTAACTGATGGTTGATGATTTACGTGACTAACAGATGAGCCACCTAGCTACCAGCTGCTAATCCAACCAATCGCTGATCGATCAAGCCAACTGCTGTTTGCCTCAGTGGCTCCAATTAAACGCTGACAGACCCAGGTGTCCTCTAGTCTGATTCAGGGTATTGCCGGATGATCCTGACAACTCACCAACCAGGGGACGAGTGATACAAGGTCATCGAATGCAATATGACACGACCACGTCTCAGACAGGAAAATATCATCCTTCTGTCTCTCGGTTTACCATAACTAATGGTGTATTCATCTCTTCTTCTTTCTCCATATTGAGAATTCTCGCCGCTAGGTGTCTCTGGAGTGTTCCGACCACTTTTACCAAAGAAAAATTGCTTTATTTCCTTTAAGTCTCCCCTTACAGCTTTTTTGCCTGATCCATACGAAGCTCAGGGTGCCTTGGGGAGTGTTCTAAGGGCGTCTGAGTTCCCAGAACTCTCCCCAGGAAAAATTATGTGACTCGTCATGCGCCCAGGAGTGCAGTAACGGCGCCCCAACCCCAGCCATCAATCAGCTGGCAGCAGCCGCTCCCGCTATCTCTCTTCCTGAAACTGTCGTACGGCACAAATCTGGTCATCCTGTAACCGTGCACATGCGTTTACACACAGACCTACGTACATACAGATGCACACAGACATATATACACACATATGCAAATGCACATACCACTTTATACACACACACACACACACACACACACACACACACACACACACACACACAGAAGCCTAAGCCGGGTAACAATTTCTCGATCAGTCCCGAGGGGGAGGATGAATAGCTGGGATGACTGCCGAGCCCAGGATTCGAACTCCTGCAGGTCCAACCCCGAGTAGAATAAAAGATATCAGTGAGATAAATGAATTAACCCATATTACTCGTGACCCCTCTGGTGTCAAACTGACTTACTGACTGGCTCGGAAAAAAAAGAGAGAAAAAAAAAGAAGAAAAACAGAAACTCGTCAAGACGTCTTCTCCGGTTTTCATCCTGGGTAAAAGTCGACCAGAGAACAAAAGGATAACACTCGGCTGTGAACATCGTAAAGAAATATTAAAAGACATAAGATCCGGGGGCAAGAAACGTTGAACAATGTCTCCATCACGACGGAAGGAGACTCGAAATAAGTTTGCATACATCATCCTGGCTGAGAATTTTAATTCGTGTTTCTTCTGTTACAAGTTTTTGAAAATATAACCTCAGTGATTCACATCACTAACCTGAGATTCAGCAACGGGGATATCTTAGATACACAAGATGAGAATCCCTCATTTGTGAAAGATTTATCAAAGGCCATATTGACGGTGTTAACTTGGTCGGTATAGAAAGGAACTCCCTCCAGACTTTCCAAGAACGGTGAGGAACCGTAATGAGGAATAAGATCATAGTTCTCATTTGTATCGGAAATTATCAGATCAGATATCACTAAACAAGTACTCATGGCTCGGCCAAAAGGGTACAAGGGGTCGTGGTTGCCATATAGAATCACTCGTAATCATGACTAGATTATAAACAGGTTGTGGGACCCCACAATAAAAGATGGATGGTTAGTTGTCCTTACTTCTGTCTCGTTTTGGACAAAAAAATGACGTTGGGAATGCGTGGGTGTTTTTTTTTTTTTTTTAGGGTGGATTTATCCTCGGCTTTCCTCTCACCAAGATGACTCGCATTCCTATTCCACCTGAAGGATTTCTTTTCCTCTGCCAACACAGGTTCCACGACACGCGTCGGGGGGTGGGTCCTGACGAGGATTCATCGAGACATTATCTCTCTCTCTCTCTCTCTCTCTCTCTCTCTCTCTCTCTACCCCATTCCTCTGAACAACATAAACTCTTCGTTGTCTCCCAGTAAGGTTCTACCCTGACTTGTCGCCTACGTATCTATCTCGTTTTATTCTCAAGTTTTTGGCTATCTCTATCTCTTAGTCGGATCTCAACCTCTCCTCTTATCGCTCCAGGCAGCTCAAAATCCCCCTGATCAAGAGAGGCGTCAGGTTCCCTCCTTGCGAGAGTTCCTCCTCCTGCACTAATCTCTTGTTTTCTCTCCAGTGGAAAAATCAACAGGACGGTAAATGGATGCCACTGAGACAGCCAGACAGTTTTCCTCGCTGGTGCCTGAATGCTTCAGGACTCAGCTCATATCATTTACTCATTTCTGACTCCTCAAGAAGCTTTGCCCAGTACTCACAAACCTTACGGACGCATAAGCAGAAGACACGAGTCCTCACTCAAGGCTGTCTCCCTCATTATACTCTGCTGAAAAGACCTTGACAGAGTTGCTAAATGTCACGCCCACTCTCCTTCTCTTATTTCTGACTGCTCGGACAATGCGGTACAATATATGCTTATTATGAGATAACGTTGTATCAAACAAGAACTCCCTGGAGAGCTGGTATAATGGCACCGTGTGTGTGTGTGTGTGTGTGTGTGTGTGTGTGTGTGTGAGCTCCCAGCCCTCCCGTAGTTCCCTCCTTGATCTACATGTCTTCGAAAGTCTTCCTCACCAGCGCCATCTGTAGTTCCTGTAGGTCAACCCCCAAACTTTACGACTCTGTTGACATTTCAGGAATGGAAGGGGGGGGTGTTGGGGCCCACTTTATTGTCTTGAACTTTCTGCTCAAAGTTTCAGCTCGCGTCACGAAAATGAGGAGAGAGAGAGAGAGAGAAAGAGAGAGACACCCTCATCTAGATTAGTCGTAAGTGAACACCTCTGAAAGTTCAGGCACGTGATGAAAGGTCATGAAGCCTGTGTGTCACCAAGTCGTAACGCCGTTGATAGCGTAATTCATTGACGGCGACGGTAATTTGCGTCCACATCATCGGACACCCCCCCCCCTCCCCCTCCCTCCCTCTTCATGAGGCGTCCCCTTCAGGGTAATAGCGTATATGTTCCCTCCCCCAACACGCCGATTGCTCGGAGAGAGAGAGGCCCTTACGCAACGCCTCCGCTTATCAGCGACGCCAGGACCCGCGCCACTACAAAAGAACACTGGAAATCAATGGCACTCCTTAAGCCTCCTTGTGGCGTAGAGCTTTTCCCCCCAGCTCTCTCTCTCTCTCTCTCTCTCTCTCTCTCTCTCTCGTCCTCCGCGACTCGCGCGCGTGTGTACCAGTCAGGTCAGCGCCTCCCCCCACCTGGACAGGGTGGGTTGCCGAAACTTCATCTTATTAATATCGATATGTTAAATACTCGGAGCTCAGTGGGGTGCCGTCCATGAGAGAGTGAGAGAGAGAGAGAGAGAGAGAGCAGCAATCCCTGGCGTGAGTGAGGCAGGACGGCAGGACTCACAGAGGGCTGTGCAAATGTGAGCGCGTCAACCCGACCGCGCGCCACACCACACCACACAACACCTCAATGATGACGAATCACTCTCAAGACCAGCGCCTGGAGAAAGGGACTATACTTGGGTCAGAATGTAATCCCGTTCTAGATATATATATATATATATTCCCATTAATCATCCGAGTGTTCTTAGTCGTCCAGAAATACCTGCTGGGTAGTTACCCTGGCTCCTTGCAGCTATAAGGGAGGTTATATTCGGTAGTTAGGATGTAAAAAGACTAGAGAGCTACTCAGTAAGGATTTGATTCTCAGATTTTCGCAAGCGCGGAGCCATACCTTAATAACAGTGTGGTTGGAGTGGCAACGTTGTTATCTCACACCACTACATAATGGTCCTCCCAGTACTGTTGTTGGTAAGTGGTTATGTTGTTATGCCTTCCACCAACCAACCCATCCCTCACCTGCAGTGGCACTGTTGCATACGCCCATACGAGGTTTCACACCTTTTTTTTTTTTATTTGTCGCAAACTGAGTTCCCCGGAAAGCTTTCATTACCATAAAAGCAACCAGTATTTTTTTCTGTAATTGTTTGTATGTTGGTATGGTGGTTAGCGTTGCTGACCTACAGCCCAATAGCACGGGGTTCGATCCCCGGCGCGGGTCGGAGGCGAGCAGCTCCTCAGAGTTGTGACGTGACGGGCCAACCAACCGACAGCTTATAACTTGTCACGAGTCTCCCCAGGGGGGTGTCCGTGTCCTGAAACAGCCAACATCCATTCTCTGCGGTACATTATCGAGTGAAGCTTGATTCATATGAAGCCCTACTATCTCGAAACAGTGTCTCGAGAGCCAGACACAGGAGTGAAACTGTATATACATTCGTGTCTTTGAAAAGATTCGAGTTTTGTCTCGTTACGTGGTTTACTACGTCATCGTTGGTGCAGGACACGGCAGGTTAGATATGAGGGAAAAAAAAAAAAAGATTGCTGGACTGTCAGGGACGACTCTAATGAGATGCAAACATAAACAGGAAAGAAAAAAAAGTATTCTTTGTTTCGCTCTGGACCAGAAAAAAATAGATAGCAATTAGGAGGGACGCGGGTTGTCGTAAGCTTGGTGGGGGAGGGGGGGACTGGTGTGTTGGACCTGGTAATACTATAATGTGGACCTCTCTCTCTCTCTCTCTCTCTCTCTCTCTCTCTCTCTCTCTCTCTCTCTCTCGTTTATTCAAAATGTGAAAAAAAATGTATATATTACTTGGAAAAAGCACCACAGGTTTGTAACTTACAACCGTCGGCCCACAGTCAACCCAGCTGTTCATCCACCGCAAGGAGTTGGTCGATAAAATGGGTACCTACTTCAGGCAAGGGTATATATATATATATATATATATATATATATATATATGTGTGTGTGTGTGTGTGTGTGTGTGTTGCGTTAATGAAATAGCCTCGTTTGGGGCTCCAGTTACCCGTGCCGTCTCAGCTAACATAAAAATGCAAAAATGGTCGTCTGTTCATTTTCCCAGTATTCCTCACGTTGCTCTTCATTTCCTCGATTTTATTTCTTTGGACTGCGAGTTCCCTTCACGTTTTGTTTTCCTTCATAGTCTAGTCGTTTTCTGTTTCACGACACATTTTCCTTCCTCCACGGCCATGGCGCGAGCCTCTGTTCAGAATTTTCGGCAGGTTTTTCTGCCCAAAATACCTCATGCTATTAGTTTAAGATTCGTCTTGAAATGTATTTTTCCCTCCACATTGCATGAACTTCTCTCAAACTTTTCTAAAACCTTTTTTTTTTCTCATTCTATCTTCTTTGAGCATTCTTGGTTTTGATTCTTAAAGAATTTACATTAATCATTTTCGGTTCCCTTTACTTCACTTGATCACAACCTGTGATCGGTGGGTTGTGAAGAATCCTCAGGTGTCATCTCAGTGCATATTACCATTTTTTTTTTCTTTTTTGTGTCAGAAGACTTGACGTAGTTTATAAATGATCTATAATATGACTGGCCAAGGTTATGGTGCCATGGATGATAGCGTGTACCTGTGATTATCACAGCTTTTAAAAAGACAAAAAAATGAAGAAAATCCATTTGTTGTTTTTAACAGTTCATTCCTGAGACGAGCATCAGGCAGGAGTCCTCCTTCATTTGCGTTTTCTTTTCTCTTGCCAACTCTACTAATTATTCTAATTATTATCAGCCATAAGTTACTATGACGTAAATCCTTTACATCTCGTTGACACTTATGTCATTTATTTGTTCTTCACGTGTTTCACGAAGTCGTTACCTCTCTATCATCGTGATCCCAGCCGACGTTGAAAGACTCCCAGTTTGCGTGAATCTTATATTCTTGATTTCACTTGCAACATTTCGCTCATTGACTCTTTTAGAGAGAGAGAGAGAGAGAGAGAGAGAGAGAGATTTCACCACCTTTTCACCTTTCAAGTGTTCGTGATCAGTCCTCCACGTCCCTTTGTTCCTCTTTCCTTCTTTATCTTCCTCTTCCTCTCCACCATCTTCGCCACCAGGAGTTGACTCGCCACAGCTTCCACCGTCATTACCCGACCTAACCAGACCTCCTTTGATCTCTCTCTCTTCATGTCTTGGAGGCAATAAACTTGGCTTCTGGTCGGTGCCCAATTTTTTCTCTTTAAGAAAAAAAAAAAAGGAATTGATCCAGAGTTTGTAATTTGTAATCTGAAGTTTCCCCAGCTGCTGCTGCTCCTGCTGGTGAGTAGGTGGCAACCTTCGGCCGTCTTCTTTATATCCTCGTCCTCCACTGCGTCTCCTATTAACCTGCTTCACCACGACCGTCCTTGGAGATCTTCCTTCGCTTCGCCAACACTTCCATTTAGGTCATTCCCATTTGCGTCTCTCTCTCTCTCTCTCTCTCTCTCTCTCTCTCTCTCTCTCTCTCTCTCTCTCTCT
>JAYMFT010143254.1:0-12778 GCA_038088735.1 Panulirus argus
GTTTTCCACTGCCACTAACTGTACAAATTCATCCACAAACTTTGTTGCAGCTAAGCATCTCTCCAGAAATGCTTACATCTTCATTACGTCAGAGCTTAAACCACTTTATAATTGCACTGTATAATTCTGTATTCCTGGCACCTTTCAAAGTTTTCCAAAACTTTAAACTTTTCTGGCTTTCAGTTTCAGCAAAAAGAATTAAAAATATGCTCCCTTTGTTTCTTTAAGTCATGCGCAGTTGACAATTTAATCTCATAGTACCCACACAAAGTCTTTACAGAAGTTCCTTTATGTAATTTTCTTGGTAACATCACCTTTTCAAGCATGGATAATGATTTATGCCTATGCTTATTAGCATTATCACCATCTTCTGCACTTCTTGGGCTCTTGGATGACATCCTGAAGGGCTAAAATACAGCTGAATATAAGAAATTAACAGGACTGTTAATGAGCTCAGCTGCAGTATAAACAGATTTTGGCACATTATCACAGCTAACTTGCTGACAGTGCCACCCTGGTGGCAGATCCACAAACTATGGCGGCAGATTCAAAAGTTGCCAGAGCATGGGAGTTGCCGAACTTCAGAGCGTCAGATTAGAGAAGTACAATTGTACCATGTAAAGGCCCAGCAGAGAAGTGATAAAAAGTGGAACAAATGTAAAAGATTTTGGTGTCATTATAAATGAGAAACTGCAATCAGAGGACATGATCAGCTGATATTACTGTTTACTAAGTGAATAGTAATATGACTGTGAAAACTTTTTGTGTAAAAGATAGAAATCTAATGATAGAATTTTTCATTGTATATATATATAAGAAGCAATATTGAATACCGCTATGTTGTATGGTCGGTCACCTATGAAACAAATAGAAATAATGTATCTGAGAGGAGGGAAAGAATAAAAGAATGTTAAGAAGCTGAGGAAAGCAAAGGAAGAGTAGGTGAAGATTTTAGGAAAAAGTTGAGTGAAAAGTTTAAGGAAAATAAGAATTTGTACTGGAGGGAGGTGAAAAAGGAAAGAGGTGGATGCTTGGCTGGAAATGTTAATGTGAGAAGTAAGGAGGGGGAGTTGCTAAACCAAAGGAAGGAAGTTAAAGCAAAATGGAAAGAGGATTTTGAATAATCAGCGAATGTAGAAGGTGAGGCAGTAACTGTTAATGCATGGGTATAGAGGATGGAAGAAAAAGGATACAAGTGTAGGAGCATATAGTAAGAAGGAAAGTAGAAAGGATGATAATGAGGTCGAATGTTGGAAAGGCACCTGGAGTGGATAGAATCATAGCTGAAATGTTGAAGGAGAAAGTGTAATAGAATGGATGCATTTGATATGTAGTTTAGCATGGAAACAGAAGGATGCGAGAGAATTGGGTGAAAGCTGTTGTCGTTTACTGCAAGGAAATGGTGGTAATGATGTATGCAGCAATTATAGGAAATCTCTCTGTTAAGTATACTAGAAAATTGTATGCAATAGTGTTGATTGATAGAGTGATGAAAGTAACTGAATGCAGAATAAGTGAGGAACATGGGGGTTTTAGTAAAAGGTAGGGGATGTATAGATCAGAATTTTGGTTTGAGAATGACTGTGAAAAAGTATCTAGTGACAGGTAAGTAGCTTTAATGGATCTGGAGAAAGCTTATGACAGAGTCGAGTGGAATGCTTCAAGGGAGTGTTATGGATATATAGGGTAGGGGGACAACTGTTGAATGGTGTGAAAGCCTTCTATCAAGAAGCAAATGCATGTGTAAGTGGATGGAAAGTTGAGTGAAAGTTTCATCATACATGTGGGTCTGAAGCAGGGCTGCTTAATGTCACTGTTAAAACAACAGTGATAAGAGAGAGAAAAACAAAATTAGGGAAAAGGGGTGTAGAGATGGATTGTCATGGTGAGGTATGGTACTTAGTGACAAGTCTGTTTGAAGAGGAGCTGCAGAAGGTTGTAAGTGTGTTTTATGATGTTTGTAAGCATAGACAATTGAAAGTAAATGTGAGTAAAAATAAAGTAATGGTGTTTGAAAGGAACCAAAGTGAAAGTATACATTTTGCAAAGCACTAAAGACTGAGAGAAAAAAGTGTACAAAACTGTGTTATAGATACTTGGGGAGAAGGAGTGGAAAATGTGAGAGGATTGAAGTTTTTGGGAGCTATTTTGCATAAGTTCAGTGATATAGAAGGAAAGACATGGGAGAGAGCAGTACAGGGAAGAAGATTCATGAGCTCCCTGGATAGATTACTGAAGGGCAGAGGTGTAAGGTGCTTTACACATGGCAGCAAAAGAATGGATGCGAGCAGATGTGGCCTTTCTTCATCTGTTCCTGATGCTGCCATGCAAACATGGGAAATGGTGATAAAAGAAAAAGAGAGAGAGAGAGAGAGAGAGAGAGAGAGAGGGGTATGGAAGTGAAGAAAGAAATATGGGGCAGCATAGTCCATCCAACCCTGACCTATGCAGCCAAAACATGGACATGAGTACGTTACAGAGGTAATAGATTAAGGCTGTGGAAATGAGTTATTTGACAGGAGCTTATGGTATGACTAAATGGAGTGATGAAATTAATGAGGGGTGTATGAGAGATGTAGTATGGCAGGGGATGAAAAGGGAATGAATTGTGGAGTGAAACATATACTTTGAGGTGGTTTGGGCATTTGGAAAGAATGCGAGACAAGGTATTTAGAAGAAGAGTGTATGATAGTACAAATGAAGAGATTAGTGTGAGAGGATCACCTGTGACATGGGGAAGTAGAGTGGAAGAGTACTGGAGGGAGAGGGAGAGAAATGGTGTAAGAATGCATGGAATGGTGTATGTAGGGAGTCAAGTAAGGACAGGGATAAGTGGAGACCCTTTTATCATGGCCACCCCCTTGATAGGAGTGCTGGAGGAAACAGGTGTCAGAGATATATATACAGTAATATTATCTTTGTTTATCTGAAATGCTTGGGGATATTGGCCATTTTGGATAACAATAATACTGGTTATTTGAACTTTCTTTTTCATAGATGATTAAAAAATTACCCATCACTTACTTTTGTGCAGGATTATGTTCAGCAAAAACTTTACACCAAGAGAAATCACTTATAGCATGGACAGATTTTTTAGTTACCTTCACGTTATGTTGCTTCTGACATTGAAGAAACTTGTCTAGCTGTCACTTGTGTTGCCGTCCTATACCTGCTTGAAATGGGTTTGGCTTAGCTACATAGTTTTCTTTACATAAACTCTCATAACTCTTCAGAGCTTTAGACCTGAGGTGAAGGTTACTAAGGATGCTTTTCTTCTTCATCTCATTCTATGTGTATCGTGAGAGCATTTTCTCCATCTTCTCCATGTATTAATTTCTAACCCTTGTGGTTACCTTGGCAGAATGTGGAGTAGTGGACCACAGCATTTTAAATTTTCTCTGCATTCTTCTTTATAGTGCAGATTGTAGATTTACCTAGTTGGTAAGCACACCCAAGTGCTGATGCTCCATCATTAGGATCAGCATGTCGTAAGATTTCTAGCTTTGTTTCTAAGGTCAAAGAGGTTCTTTTCTGTTTAAGTGCTGGGTTTGCGATAGGAGATGTTGTTGTTCAATGTTTGGATGCCATATTAACTAACAGAAAAATTATAGTAGCATAGATATGCCCAAATTGCACAAGTAGCATAGATCCACACTCAACTGTAGTAACTGTGAGATTGACCCACTGGCCGGAATATGGTGTGCTCCACCCAGGGCCCACACTTACTCCACTTGCTAACCCTCACAGAAGATTCAGCGCACTTTCTAACATGCTGACACTCCCTTATTAGCATTAGTGTGTCATAGGATTTCTATCTTCATATCTAAGGTCAGAGAAGTTTCCTTCAATTTGACTGCTGATTCTACAATGGGAGATGATGTTGCTGGATATTTGGAAGCCATTTTACAAACACAAACACTGCCTGTTGTTGGAAAATCACATTAGCAGGTATACCAAAATTGCACATGTAGCACAGATCTACACACAACGGTTGTAACTTTGAGACTAACCCAATGGCAGGAACATGATACCTTCACTCAGAACCTGTTGTTTACTCCATCCCACCAACCCTCACGGAAGTTTTCATGCACTTTCTACTGAATGCATATTTTAGAATATTTTTACCTATTTATAAATATTTTCTGTACTGGAAACATTAATATATGTAAGCAAATAAGCTGTGCTAAATGCCTCTATCTTCTGCTGTTTGATGATGTCATAAACAGTCATCTTTGGTGATGTCGTAAATACTCGTCATGCTGACGATGAAATCCTTCATAAGTGCTGCCTGGGACTCGCTCTTAGTCAGCCTCATGCATGACTCCATTTTCTTTTCAAGCCTTAAGATATTCCTGTTTCACTTCATGCGAGACATAGACAGCTTCAAGGAGCTGTCAGGCATTGCTGATGATGCTCTAAAGGGGTTATTGTCCACAGGAGTAATCAAGAGTGCACAAAATTCTCAAATGTGCAAGACCAGCACAAAACGCCATGCCAAAGAGCAGATGGGATCAGTAAACAACCACCAGCGTCTCTGTACGCTAATCAGTGTTGTGTGGTATGCATGCAATTTGAAATATTTCTATGCATCTTTTTGAATTTTTAAATTTTTTGAATATTGAAAGGTTGCCAATTGAAATTGAAGAAATATGTTGGTTTGAACATTTTATTGTCCCAAATTTCAGATAAGAGAAGTTTTACTGTAGATACATAGAGATTTCAGAAGCACTTCACAAGCAAAATTTAGTGGATGGAACATATGAACTACCATGAAAGGCTGAATGAACTGCAACTATATAGCCAGGAAAAAAAATAGAGAAAGATAAAATTTACATATGGTATCAAATTAAAGGTGTTAAAGAAAATATAGTAAAATTCGGAGCCTCTCACTATGGAAGATACAGGGTAATTAAGTCTTCAAGGATGCCATGGAACATACTGAAAATAGATAAGAATATATAATGGCTCAGCCAGGAAACTAGAACAAATTTAAATTTTTTTTTTCGAACTTGGTAGCCATTTCCAGCATTAATGAGGTAGTGCTAGGAACATATGGAGAAAGGCTATTTTCACCTACATACATTCTCTAGCTGTCTTGAACAGTACACAAAAAACACAGCTCCTTATGCACAACCAGGCCCTTAAGACCTTTCCATGGTTTACCCCAGCCACTTCACTTACTCTGGTTCAGTCCACTGACATATGTCAACCCCTGTATACCATATCATTCCAGTTTACTCTACCCCATGAATGCCTTTCACCTTCCTGCATTATCAGGCCCCGATCACCCAAAATCGTTTTCATTCAATCCTTCCATCTCTAATTTTGTCTTTTTTTTTTTTTTATGTTGAAGGCTCCAGTTACTGAGAAAAGTTCACATCAAGGCTTGGTCTTTATTGAAATAAAGAGAGAAGTATGAAGTGGAAAAAGAAAAGACAAGGGAGTGTATTTTCAAATTTTTGAGGACATGAAAGTCTTGTTTTTTGAAATGTGCCAGGTCATAGGTATTGGGAAGACATGAGAAGTTAGAGTTCCAAAGCTTCAACGTGTAAGGAAAGATGCAGGTATAAAAAATGCCAAGTATTACATGGTCTAGCAAGTGGTGGGGGCCCCATCTGTTGAACATTTTCAGTCATCGTACAGCCTCATGTATTTCTGTATGCTCTTTGCATTAATCATGTCCTCAGTCATTCTGTTTCACTCAATTCCAAATAAGCAAATACTGTAGTTTTCCTTTAGGTATGTGCATGTTAAGTGCTCTATTACTCTGTTACAACCAAAGTGAAGATATTCATCACTTACTGTTCCTCATTAATTACTTAATGCCTGTCAACCAATTAGAATTTTTCATCACTTAGTGTTCAGTTGATCACCACTAAATGCATATAGTATAAAACCTTAGAATTTGCTCTATAAAACATCCTGTACTATGTAGATAAACCTCACTTTTGTTCTTATATTAAGCATAGAAGTATCCAGCCCCACCTTGATCTCAGGCTCTTATGACCCTCCAGTTCTGTAACTTCTCAACAGTATATTTTCAGTTATATGGCTACCTGAATTAAATAAACCATTTTTGTAATATGTATTTATTTATTGATACATACACATTCACATTACTCTTCTTGATCTATATTAATGACTTACCTGAAGGTATGGAATCCTACCTGAATATGTTTGCAAATGATGCAATTATCATGAGGGAAGAGAAAAGTGAGGAGGATTCCATCATCTTACAGACTGCATAGTTAGTCTGAAATGTGGGTGATGAAATTCAACCTGGGCAATTGTAAATTAATGAGGATGGGAGAAAGTGAAACAGCCTCAATATGATTATTACTTAGCAGGAAATTAGCTTCAGAATTCTATGTTTAAGAAGGACTTGGGAGTGGACATTTCCTAACTTGTCACCAGAGTCCCATATTAGGATTTCTGGTCTTACTTTATGTCTCATCAAAATGGGACTTCCAGGATATTCCTGCAATCATCTCCTAAACAGGCATCATACACCTACTTGAGCCTCACTTATATTCTTCACAGAAGTTCTCTTGCCATCTCCTGTCACCACAGTCATTTTTAAATTCAATCATGATAGAGTCCAACTGACCTATGGCCCCTAGTCCCTGGCATCATAGGGTGCTAAGAATCTCTGGGTTTCTACCTGAATTTAATGACAGTGAGAGGAAGGGCCCATACAGTAGTAGTACTGTTCCCTATCATGACCTGCCCCCTTTTTTTTTTACTATTCACTATACCAACATTCACAGTCTCTATAGTAACCTCATTTCTGTTGAACATCATCTGTCAAGTACCTTTCCTAACATCTCTCTCAGACCTAATTGTCTAATGATGTTCTTACTAGTCCCTTTTTCATATTCAACCATAACCTCCATTCATGATTCTGGTTCAAAAATATTATGCATGTTTATTCCAATATCAGCACGTCTGTTGCACCTCTTAAGGACCTTGAATCCCAGAACTTTGATGTTATCTGACTCAGGGTGTCTCCCAGCCACCACACTCATACTGTGTTTCACCAACTGCTCTCTTAATTCTACAAATTTCACATCTTTCTTCAGCTGTCTTAAGTTTTGCCAATAGATTGTGGCATCTTCTCACTTCTAACATAAAATCCTCTACTAAGGGGATTTCAATGTTCACTACAGGGAATTGATTGAATGCCTCTCATATGGATGGTGGGGGGATTGAAGCCATCACATTCTCCATTCTAAATGATCCAGAGCAAATTATCTTCCACCCCACCCATATTCCTGACCACTGCAACCAATCAAACAATCTCACACCACATATTGTCTTTAAACATTTCATTTCCAGCACAATCCACCCTCCTCCATACAACCCTATCAACACAATCCACCCTCCTCCATACAACCCTATCTATAGCCCATGCCATGCAACCATTTAATATTGTTGGAACTACTATTCCTTCAAACATACCCATTTTTTGCTCTCTGAGATAACGTTCTCTCTTTCCACACATTCTTCATTGCTCCCAGAACTTTTGCCCCACCCCTGCTCCATGACTCACTTCTGCTTCCATGGTTCCATTCGCTGCCAAGTTCACTTCCATGTATCTAAAACACTTTACTTCCTCCAATTTTTCTCCATTCAAACTCACATCCCAGCCGTGTATCTAAAACACTTTACTTCCTCCAATTTTTCTCCATTCAGACTCACATCCCAACTAACTTGTCCCTCAACACTGCTGAACCTAATAACCATGTTCTTATTCACATTAACTCTTAGCTTTCTCCTTTCACTTACTTTTTCAAACTCAGGCACCAACTTCTGCAGTTTCTCACTTGAATCAGCTGCCAGTGCTGTATCATCGGCGAACAACAATTGCCTCACTTCCCAGGCCCTCACATCCCCAACAGACTGCTTACTTGCCCGTCTCTCCAAAACTCTTGCATTTACCAACCTAACCACTCCATCCATAAACAAATTAAACAACCAGGGTGACATCAAACACCCATGCAGCAGACCAACCTTCACTGGGAACCAACCACTCCCCTCTTTCCATACTCGGACACATGCCTTACACCCTTGATAAATACTTCTCACTGATTCTAGCAGCTTGCATCCCGCACTATATATTCTTAAGACCTTCCACAAAGCCTCTCTAGTAACCCTATCATATGCCTTCTGCAGATCCATAAATGCTACATACATAGTCATCTGTTTTTCTAAATATTTCTCACATACATTCTCCAAAGCAAACGCCTGATCCACACATCCTCTACTACTTCTGAAACCTCGCTGCTCCTCCCCAGTTTCATGCTCTATTCATGCCTTCACCCTCTTAGTCAATACCCTCCCATACAGTTTTCCAGGAATGCTCAAACTTATTCCTCTGTAGTTGGAACACTCACCTTTATCCCCTTTGCCTTTGTACAGCGACACTATACATGCATTCTGCCAATCCTCACACACATCCTACTTCTGCCTCTCTATCATCAAACACATTCAGCAATCCTTCAAAATACTCACTCCATTTCCTCCTCAATCCATCACTACCTGTTATCACTTCCCCCCTTGCCCCTTCACTTATGTTCCCATTTGTTCTCTTGTCTTATGGACATATTTACCTCCTTCCAAAATATCTTTTTTTTTCTCCCTAAAGATTAATGATACTCTCACCCCAACTCCCAATTACCCTCTTTTTCAACCTTTGCACCTTCCTCTTGACCTCCTACCACTTTCTCTTATACATCTCCCAGTCATTTGCACTCCTTCCTTGTAAGTATCGTCCAAATGCCTCTCTTTTCTCTTTCACTAACAACTTTACTTCTTCATCCCACCACTCACTACCCTTGCTAATCTGCCCACCTCCCACCTTTCTCATGCCACATGCATCTCTTGCACATGCCATAACTGCTTCCCTAAATACATCCCGTTCCTCACCCAGTCCCCTCACTTCATTTGGTCTCATCTTTTGTCATTCTACACTCAGTCTCTCCCAATATCTGTTCACACAAGTCTCCTTTCGAAGCTCTCTTACTGTCACCGCTCTCTTCTCCCCGACATTTTCTCCTCTTTTTTGAAAGCCTCTACAAATCATCATCTTCGCCTCCAGAAAATAGTGATCAGACAACCCACCAGCTGCCCCTCTCAGCACATTAACATCCAAAAGTCTCTCTACTACACGCCTATCGATTAATACTTAATCCAATTTTTACCCGTTGACCATCTCTTCTACTCACATTTGTATACTTGTGAATATCTCTCTTTTTAAACCAGGTATTCCCAATCACTAGTCTTTTTCAGCACACAAATCCGAGAGCTCTTCACCATTTCCATTCACAACACTGAATACCTCATGTGCACCAATAATACCTTCAACTGCCACCTTCGCATTTAAATCACCCATCACTAATACCCTGTCTCGTGCACCAAAACTGCTGACACAAAAGTCTTGGAGAGAGGGGCGAGTATGCAATCTGTTGAGGATGAGAGGGCCTAGGAAGTGAGTCAGTTGTTGTTCACCGATGATATACCACTGGTGGCTGATTCGAGTGAGAAACTAAGTTGGTGACTTAGTTTGGAAGAGTGTGTGAAAACAGAAAATTGAAAGAAAATATGAATAAGAGCAAGGTTATTAGGTTCAGCAGGGTTGAAGGACAAATTAGATGGTATGTAAGTTTGAATGAAGAGAAAATGGAGGAGAAGAGTTATGGATATCTGAGAGTGGGCTTGGCAGCGAATGGAACCATAGAAGCGGAAGTGAGTTATAGGGTGGGGGATGGGGTGAAGGTTCTGGGAACGATGATAAATGTGCGGAAAGAGAGAACGTTATCTCGGAGAGCAATAATGGCTATGTTTGAAGGAATAGTAGTTCTATCAATATTACAAGTTTGCGAGGCATGGGCTATAGATAGGATTGTACGGAGGAGGGTGGATATGTTGGAAATGAAATGTTTAAGGACAATATGTGGTGCGAGATGGTTTGATCTAGTAAGTAATGTAAGGGTAAGAGATATGTGTGGTAACTAAAAGAGTGTGGTTGAGAGAGCAGAAGAGAGTTTGTGTGTGTGTGTGTGTGTGTGTGTGTGTGTGTTTGTGTTACTTGGTTCCACGTGCAAAAGGTTACACAGCATGTCAGAAGTTCCTTTTGGCGGGGCTGTACCATCATGAATAGTCTCGTCAAATGAGTTTACATAACCCAGCAACTGGAAACAGCACAACGTCGGGCTGCCTGTCAGTCGCTGAACGATGGGAATAAAGATCTGAGCATTCTGGAGTGGAATCCACCTGGGAGAGACTCAGACAGCTCCCGTCCGTCATACAAATATTAAGTACAATGAGCTCGTCTGCAACAACTTTTTCTGTACGATTTTACTTCCACACCAATAAATGTTCCCTGTAGTCTGGCTTAAAGAGATGTTTCTTTTTTCTTTTTATTTAGGAAGCTGCTCCATGTGTTTCTTCATGGATAGCTCTCTCTAAAGGAATTACTAGTCTCTGATTTTTCATTATCTCTTTGTATATTCCTAAGACTTTATAGTTACAAAAGACACAGGCCCTTACTGTTTTACTGCTTGACTTTGTGTGGTCGTTTCACCTTATTAACAATGGATCCCTAGCGTCACAGAGGTGTGATTCTCAGCCTTTGACCACCGTCAGGCTACAGGCATCAAATGTCAAAACTAATTTCCTTTTTTAAGTTATATGCATTTCTTGTTGATGTACAAGCATTCCAGATTTCGTATACGAAACACCAGTAATATACGTTTCATCGCAATGTCAACTTTCATTCGAGTATTCATAAAAGAAATGACGTGTTTTGTCTCATATCAAATGTAATGAAGATAGTGCATGCTCTCTAGTCATAAAGATTATGCCGGTTCACGAAACTTGGGCATGACGAGCGGTTATCCCATCGGTCTGAGCCACCGACCATAGCTGATCATAATTCCATCACGTCTAAACGAGGAAAGTAAGTACGAAATCGGGTAGCCTCCTGAAGTACATAACAGAGGCTCACTCAGCTCCGTCAGTCTACATCAACCCACGTATTGCAGTTCATTCTTGCATTAAAGCTGATTTTAAAATGTAACAAAGAGATGAACGGCTTGAGTGCGGATCGAATAAAGCGACTAGGATTTAGACTTATGCGGAACCGATCCTCGGCTGCCTGTGAATACATTATAGTCAGCAACGCTAACAGTCACACCATAAAGTAGGATTAGTCGTCCGTTTTCAAAACTCTCTGTTATGACGTGAATGTCCAGTTTTTCCTTTTTTTTCTTAACAATATTAAGTGCCTATAATGATGCTGTTTGGTATTGTGCAATTGGACAGAACTCTATGAACTCTTAGAGTTCGGTACTGAAAACAGAATCAAGAAACATACTTTTAAAGGCTCTCTAGAAGACTGAGAAGTGCAATGTACATGAGGTGCCCATGGCATGAACAGATTATGAAGACTACTATTGAGTCCTGCGTCCTTTGAGTGTTAACGAACAATACATCGTCCTGCTTACTCTGAATTGTCTTTATTTACAGAATTGTCAATAATGACTCCACTCGTATCAAAAGACCCACAGTTCGAATGTTTTAATGACGTTTTCACTCATTTTCTGGACTACAACTTACCATATGTAGTGGGGTGAATACAGCATGTAGTACCAAAGACGATTCCAAGTTCACTACAGCAACAGATGTGAGCGTCTATATTTCAGTAAGATGGCAAGAACAGAGCTTTCTAACGCAGGAAACCTAAATAGTACTGAACAAGACGAGCTGTGATTCCAAAATTCCTACGATACCACACTACGTCACCTATTAAACAAGACAACCCAAGTTGATTCACATGTTACCGACAAAAGGAGAAAAACGGCACAAGGAAATGTTTGTCTTTCCTCAGAATCTTTTGAAATGATAAAAGATGCTGGAAGAGAGGCTGCCACAGCAGGAGGCTGGAGCAGACCAACACACTCTTCCCAGGGGACGCAACACAAACAAAAAGAATGTTATTACGGAGGCAACATGCGCCATTCTCTTACTGTTGCTTCCAATTCAGATTATATCCATTGATGAACAAGTTTCCCTTCTCCATGAATTGACTCATATTATTCCTCTGAATCAAAATCCCTTCTGCATCTACATTACTGATGTTAGTGTCAAGATTACGACTTTTCTGAATAAGACTTGCTTTCTTTACGGTAAGCAAATGTCAAAATTAGACCTGCATTGTTTATATTTCCAGTAAACTTCTAGTAAATTTTGCTGGATGATGATAATGGCCTACAGAAAACCAACCTTAAGTGAACATCTGTTACAGACGTTTTAATGTATACATTTGCTGAGGATGCAATAGATATTGACAGGCACTGTTGTCAACATTAAAGCAACTTTAATTCATGTTCAGACAACCACAACATATACTTGCAGGTCGATAACAATGGCCTATAAGGAAACATTTTCTCTATGTTATCTGAGACGGAACGGCAGCTGAGGTTCTAATCAGTGTGGTTTTAGAACTGGTAGAGGATGCGTGGATCAGGTGTTTGCTTTGAAGAATGTATGAGAGAAATGTTTAGATAAACAGATAGATTTGTATGTAGTATTTATGTATCTGGAGAAGGCATACGATAGGGTTGACAGAGAGGCTTAGTGGAAGGTTTTAAGATTATATGGTGTGGGGGGTAAACTGCTGGAAGTAGTGAGAAGTTCTTATTAAGGGTGTAAGGCATGTGTACGAGTAGGAAAAGAAGAGAGTGACTGGTTCCCAGTGAAGGTCGGTCTGCGTCAGGGG
>JAYMFT010143265.1:0-12778 GCA_038088735.1 Panulirus argus
TGATTAATGTAATGGGATATATATATATATATATATATATATATATATATATATGAATCACACTACGGATTGCATTACAGAATGCAACTCAGCGACATGTTCTCATTTACTCTCAAGATTTTGTTTTAGAGATGATTTACTAATTCTCTGATGTAATAACATTATTAGAGATTATTTCCAGGCTTAGACCGTTGTCTTTCCAAAGCTAGATCAATTAACGTATTAGGTTTTACATGAAATAATTCTTTATGCAACACAAAATTTTGTATGTTGATATCTATATAGTCAGTGTGCGAGGTTGTATCTAACGGTAGGCAAATGGCATAGGCTTAGGCTTAGATACACACAATCTGAAACTGAATTACAAAGAATCTAAGTTAATATACATAACCAATCTGTAACTAAAGAATCATTTTATTAGTTACTATCTTAAGATAATATTAGTTTTGTACTGGATGTAATTCATAAAAAAAAATTACTCTAGCAAGGCCTCTCACAGATAATCAAACAAAAGATAGTCCTCAGCTGATTTCAATGTTGTATTCGTAAATTTATTTCGGTTGTTTTGCGAAATGTAAATCTATATACTGTCACCGGAGCGTGGTGATTCAAGCATGAAATACCTTACATATACTTAATGATAAATGAAAGCATCAACTTTGATGAGAGGACAAATGATATACAAAACGAAATAGAAATCGTGTAAATGTAGAGGAGGCAACAATGAACAAGAGACCTGTTGGACGTGAATTCATGATACTATTGCGACATTTTAGGCCAGGCAGTTTTGCAGAGTTCAAGATCAAACTGTAACTCTTGCGCCACACATTGCACGTTTTTGTAAGTAGTTATTCTCTGGTACTTGATATATAAAAAATGGACCATTGTTTTTATTTGTCAGATGGGAGAGAGGAGTGATGGTATCTTGAGGTGACCGTGTTAAGGTAAGGCGGTTGTTCCTTAGAGTTAGGTGTTTACTAGCATAGTTCTGGAATCTTTGTTGCATAATAGCGTAGCAGTATTGTGTGTTCTAGCATACTAGCACAATGCCATTTAACATATTGGTGCTATACTTTAACACAGCAGTGTCCCATAGAATGATAGCACTTTGTCCCCTAACATAGCACTGTTTGCTGTAGCATGGTAACACAGTGCCCCTTTGCATGGTAGCTCACTGTCCCCGACATTGGTATCTCTGTGTCCCCTAGCATAATAGCACTCTGTTCACTGACGTAGTAGCTCTGTGTTCCCGAGCATTGTGGCTAACATGACCCCTAGCATGGTAGCATTGTGTCCCCTAACATGGTAGTACTGTGTACACTGACATTGTAGCACTGTGTCTTTTGTAGCATAGTAGCACTGTCCTCAGGACAGCAGCTCAGTGTTTTCTGCAGTCGTATGGTGGCAGCTGTCATCTAGTAGTGTCCCTAAGTCATTTAGGATAATGGCACTGTCCTCACTGCATTACTGTTTCCTGTCCCTGATGATGTATGTCCTTCTATTTAATAGGTTAGGTGTACTTTGTCGCTTCTGGTATAGCAGAAGAGTATTCTGTGTAGGATAGCAACGTTGTTCTTTTTAGGATAGTGCCATCTAGGGTAAAAGCCTTGTTCCTTCTCTAGTATAGCAGCACTCTCTCCCCTCTGTGGCAGCACACTAGGCAGCACACTACCATATATTGTCACTTACGTCTCAAAGATGGCAGTACTGTGTCTTCTCAAGGATTGCAGATTGAGTAATTTCCCCCTCTTTTATTTCAGCACTATCTCTTACATAAAGTATTAGAATCACATTTTAAAGGGATAAGCATTATGTCCTCTGAGGATCATGACACTTTCTATATTAGTGTAATTGCTCTGAGTCTTTACCATTGTGATAGCAACCCTGTATTTACCAGTGGGATAGCAGCTCTATGTCTTATATAGGATAGCAACACTGTGTCTTTTATCAGTTGGTGGCTTTGTAGAACAGTAATGCTGTGACCTTCAAGGAGAGTAATGTTGTCATTTCAGTGATTGTAACACTGTATCTTCTGTAAGATTATTAAATTCAGTGCACAAACCTTATAAAAAAGAAAAAACCTAGATGGTAAAGTAATAGCCTGCGGCTGCCACCTGGAGAATGATATAATAATAGATTATTATACATGTATGAGTACTGGTAAAAAGATTTTCTGTATATACCTTGTGGACATAAATTTTGACTAAATACCTTTAGAATGGTAAGGATATCAGTAGAGAGAGACAGTTAATGCCTTTAGAATGGTTTGGATATCAGTAGAGAGAGACAGAACTTTGAGACCGTAGAGAATGCAGAGTTAGAAACATACATAAAGTAAAAAATAAATTTGCAAAGTTTTTGTAAAACTGTCACACTACGACACATTCTCTATACTTTACTTCATCTTTTGTTTTTAATGGTAAGGGAAAGGGCATGTTGGCTTATTTGTTAATTACATACAGAATATATATGGAAATGAATTTTTTGAGTAAAGTGTAAGTAAAATTTAAAACACATTGAAATAAAATAGTATAAATTGTCTCAAATTTCATGGCATACATTATTTTTTCATGCAATTTATAAAGTAATTAATCTTAACATCTTATTTTCCCTGCCCAAATTCAAGCCATTTATTAATGTAAATTGTAGTTATTTACTTTTATCCTTTCAGTTTTGGTACGTAATGAATCTTGATGATGAAAAGCACATAATTTTTCATAAATGGTTAAGGTGGCAGCCCAAGGTGCAGTTTTACCATTTTATTGTAGTAATTGCCTTATTTTTGCTTATTTGTGGGCTTACTGTGGCATGCAGGCAACTTTTCACCATTGATGGTTTTTTCAGTTTTCCTTTGGTATGTGACTTTCACATATTATATTTTAGATTTGCTTTGAAAACCTCTAAGCTGAACTGTTATAGTTAGTTTCACCTTTCCCAGCAATTCATTGTGAACAGCTCAAGGTCCTCCCCTTTCTTTATTATGATTTTTGCTTTCTTATTACTTTTACTTTGTCCAAATAAGACTTCCTCTTGATTGAGATGGTGTCCTCCAACACAGAAAGGCTGTAATCAGTTACAGGCTTTTGCTGTATACTGTGTGAGAAACAATTAACCCTCACATGGGATTTAGGATCAAACCAGGCCCTTTGGAATAGAAAAATGCTGTTTCACTCCATGTGGTACTGTATATTATTTATCACAGATACAGTATATTATTTAATTTATGTATGAATGTTTCCAAACCCTCAAATTTTCTTCAGTATATCTCAGTCATATTTTTATGAGCTTATTCTAGTTATCAGGAAAACAGCCTCACTGTCCAGGAGGTAGCCAGAGTTTATATATTTGTGTAGAAATGAGGTTTTCACAAAGATATTTTTGTTTGTAACCATTCCCTGCCCCATTGTTTGTTGCATCCCTTGAAAATTAATATTTTTTACAAGTAAATGAAGCCATTTATATAAAGATCTGGAAGCTCAGACCTGACCAGGAACCACAACTACAGCTGGAAGAAAGCTGTAAGTCAGATCTCCATAATGTTACCACAGAAGAGCTCAAAATACAGGAGTTCATTTTGTTGCCTTGTCGACTACAAAGTCCTTGTTGCAGGTTCACCATGGAGCCCAACACCAACATTCTGCGTCTGGCAACATACATGTGTCCTGATATCCCTGTTGAATACTATGAATTTCTAGCTGAGTACTTAGAAAAACAGCTAAAATTACAAACAGTACTTTTATACAATTCACGGAAACGTGGGCCAGACACCAGTCGTGGAGATCACCAACTTATTGATCTAGGTATAGTAGAGGAGCAATCTTCAGTAAAATGTTTGTTACAATACTCCTTGATCTCTCTTCTTGGATTCTTGGTAGGAGGTTTGTCATTTATGAACAGGACTGCTTCTAAAAATTTTGTTATTCCACATTCTTATTTTGAGTGAGCAGAATTAGTTTATTAACTGGTACAGTGTTTTCCAAGAAACAGAAAACTCCACAGTTTAGAATCTTTTTGACAGTCACCTGATAGGCTTATTTTGATATATTTTTTTAATCACAGCGAATGAAAAACCTTCCAACCTAACAAAATTTAAGGGTATCATCATATCTTCCATGCAAGAAATGTAAATTGAAAGAGTTTCTACACTCACCTAGAATAGATACAACTTTTAAGAACAAGATTGTATGCATTATGAGGCTTAATGAAGTTATTTATTGAGTTTCCTCAGTAGTTAACAAACATATAGGTTCTCCAATTATGCAGTGATATTAAGTGATTTATTGCTCGCGGGCTTTAAATTTTGTTCCTAAGATCTGACAAATTATTAAGGTTATTCTTATCGTGCAGTGTTTTGGTGTTTGTGTACTATAATATGTAAATTTTTTGGCAGACATCAAAATTACTGTTTTAGCATTTTAATTTTGAACAAGTTAAATTCACTTTTGTTCATTTTGCATTCTGTTTATTCCATCAATATCTTATGGGCCTTCTTCAGCCACACAGAATGCAGACATCCACTTTTAAGACTCTGTGACCAGTTCAAAGGAGCTCTACATCGAGTGCTTGCTCTGTACTATTCAGTCTTCTGTTACACAGCAGTGTTCACCACCACACAGTAATGTGGTTTGCACCACTTTCCCTTTCTTTCACAAACTCACTCAACTCCAAAGTTTTTTCTTTGAAAATCTCGTTTACTGCAATGTCAACTCATCGTGAATCAAAGTAAGATAGGCAATGGATAGTAGGGGAACCTTTTCCAGTAGGGGAACCTTCTCCTAGATTTAAAAATTTCCTTGTACTATATACATGAGAAGCTGTTGTAGAGCAGATATTCAGTTTTTCATCATATTTATAGCTCAACATAGATTTGACATGAAATTCCTTGGCAAAAATATTACAGGTACTATAATATCTGTATTTAGTAAGATGGTTATTTCGTGTAAAAGTGAAGGAGTGTGAGTGAAATCCTCCCCATATATATTTGATCACCTTGTTAGTTTATGATAAATGCTTATATATTTATATGTCTCTGTCAAGATATTGCATGAATAACCCACCTCATATTTTTGCCATCCATTTCTGTACCCTTAGATGTCTTCATTTTCATATAGTACCATATAAAGAGATCCCTTCAGGATGGCAGTATATGATATGAAAGCATAATCAAAAGTTAGAGGCTATATACTCATAAAATTAATTTGTTTACTTTTCATTTTCACACATATAAGTTAATGTATTTTCTTTAAAGATGTTATGGATATATCACATATCTCTGATGCTGGGTTATACAGTATAAGCTGATTACCCTTGGAAGGTGGTGATGTCGTATTTGTTCAGAGGTAGCTACTTCTGAGTGTTGTTATCCTGTTAGACCTTTGTGCTTGGTAATTTTTAGATACAGTAGCTTTGTATTATTAACATTGTAGGTAGTTCTTATAGAGGGTGATAGCATCACTCATACCATACTGCAAGACATTGGAAGTTATTTGGTTATATCTCTGTTTATTTGTAAATCTTTTCCTGCTGTACTGTAGGGTGACTTTTTCCAAACCTGCTTCAAGCTAACATATGGTAACCATACATTGACACTGGCATCCCTCCTCCCTGCATACAATACAGTGCCTCCCAAATATTTCTGTGCATCCCATCTCAAATCATCCCTTGTAACTGTTTCCATTTATTACACTTGACTTATATCCACTATACATTATTTTGACTTTTGCCTGTCATTCCCGTAAAGTTATAGATCTTTAAAATCAGCTAACCTTTAATCTCAATAATGAAATATTTATGTCTTCATTTTTCCATTTTTAGCTTTTGTCTCAACATCATCATACCTTCAAAATTATAAGTCCTGCTCAAGTGACTTCCAGTTACTCCCAGTAGGAGCTGTATCTAAGCATCCAATCAAGGGTGAAGTTCTTGGCTACTACACTGATATTGTTGTGCACAAGGATGTGAAGTGAGTTATTGTATTGATTTTGTAAGTTGCTTTGTCTTTTACTATTTCAAAAGTCTGTGAATCCCTCCAATACTCCCATATCCTCAAACATCTTGAATCTAGTCTTTTCAGTGGGTAGTAGTATGGCTTCCATAAGGTGAGATCCACTGGTGATATCCTTTCCTGTCTTATTAATGTCTGGTCGTTATCTCTGAAAGATTTTGGAGAATCCTGTGTGATTCCCTTGATATGTGAAAAGCTTTTGACCAGGTGTGATATTGAGGTCTCAGCTATACGCTCCCCTCTTTCTGCTTCCCTCTCTCTCACTTTTCTGCCTCATATCTAGCTTTCTCTCTGTTTGATCTATCTTTTCAGTTGTTAATGGATCAGCTTCTCCCCTTCTCTCCATCAGTGGTGTCCCTCAAGGTTCTTTCGTGTATCCTACACTTTTTCTTCTCTGTATCAACGATTTGCTTTCTTCTACAAATAACCAATTACACTAATATGCTGACAACTCAACACTGCATTCCTCCACCTCCTTTAAATCTGCTCCTACTTCTCTTACTCAATCTGCACCCATCTTGTTGCACCTTCCTCTGTAAACATTGACTTGGACAAGATATCTCAGTGGATTAGATGAAAACTGGTTAAGTTTAATGCCTCCAAGACACAGTTTTTACTCATCTCTTTTCAATAATTCCTCGCAACCTTCTCCACTCCCTCGATGTATCTGTAATTCCACCACTTGATGTAATGAACATACTTGGTATTACTATAACATTCTCACTGGCTCAGAAACCTTACAATGCAGAAATAGCTAAGTTGGCTTCTTAGAATCTAGGAGTCATTTAGACGTTAAAATATCTTCTTCTAAACGGTTGCTCTGTTTAAACAAAGGATTGATCCATCCTTGTATGGAGTACTGCTCTCGTATCTGGGGTAGTTCTAGCCCTGCATCCTTACCTGACAGAGTTGAGTCGAAAGCAGTCTGGCTTGTCGACTGTCCCAGGCTAACCTCAGAACTTGACTCACTTGCCCTGCATTGCATTACTGGTTCACTTTCCTTCTTCTACTATATTACTTTGGTTTTTGCTCCTAAGAGTGTGTTACTTGTAAACCCCCACCATTAGCTAGACCATGCAATACCTGGCAAGCTACTGCATCACATGATTACTGGATAGTAATTAGTAATTCATGAGTGGGCCATTTTGATATCTGTTTCTTTCTGTACACCTTAAACCTCAAAGCTGTGGAACTCTCTACCTTCTCATGTCTTTTCCCATAACTATGGCTTGTCACTCCCCCCTCTCTCTCTTTCTTTCTTTCTTTCTTTCTTTCTTTCTTTCTTTCTTTCTTCTTCTTCTTCTTCTTCTTCTTCTTCTTCTTCGTTTTTCCCCCCCAGCCTTGATGTAGACTTTTGACCACGACTGGAGCCTCCAACATAAAAAAAAAAAACAAGTATATCATATCTTCATTAAGGAATGGCTCCTACATTAGCATTGTTGTGTCATACAAAGTGAAGTGAATTGTATCAATTACATACAGTACTGTATAAATATCTTCAGTGCCTCAAAGGTCACTTAGGAATGCAGTTATACAACAGGTGTTATATTGCTCAGTTTTTAGGGCCAGCATAAAGAATCGTTTTTTATGTGCAGACTTGACCTAAGGAACTGTTCATACCTTACACAGAATATTACTCAATGTAGCTTTGGGCCTAGATATTTCAAACATATATTTCTCACAGGCAATGTGCCTTTTAGCAACAGAATTATTGCACATTATTAAGTAAACCTTAAACTTAGATGATATTTCATCTATATTATATATGTTCACCATTTCCTGCTGTAGTGAAGTAGTGCTTAAAACAGACAAAGGAATGGCCTTATTTGCTCACATTCACTCTCTAGCTGTCACATGTAATTCATGGAAATCAGAGCCCCTTATCCATAACCAGGCCCCAGTGACCTTTTGGTGGTTCCCCCACTGCTTCTTGTGCCTTGGTTAAGCCCAGTGACAGAATGTCATCCCTTGCATACCACATTGCTCCAGTCTGCACTATCCTTTGTATGCCTCACACCTTCCTGCATTTGAAGACCCCAGACCCTCAAAACATCTTATACTCCATTTTTCTACCACCTCTTTTTCCCCCTTTTCATTGTTTCTTCCACTTTTGACATGTCTACCAACTTAGTCATCCTCTCCTCACTCATCCTTTTCATATGTCCATACCATTTCAGCATACCCTCTTCAGCTCTTAGGTATATACTCCTCTTACTGTGACACCTCTTTCTTTCCATGTCATTTCTTATTCGATCACACCTCATAAGGTGTCAGACATTTCATTTCTAATACGTCCACCCACTTCTTTACAATTTTACCTAATTCCCACACTTTACTTCAATACAGCAATGACAGGACAACTATAGCATCAAACATACCCATCTTTGCCCTCAAAGACAGTGACTTCAGTTTTCACACATTCCTCAGTGTTCCCAGGTCCTTTACCCCTTCACCCACCCTATGGCTCTTTTTCAGCTCCCATAGTTCCATTTGCTATTATATCCACTCTCGGGTATCTAAAACAGTCCACTTCCTCCA
The DNA here is from genome assembly GCA_038088735.1 of Panulirus argus. Classification (NCBI taxonomy): domain Eukaryota; kingdom Metazoa; phylum Arthropoda; class Malacostraca; order Decapoda; family Palinuridae; genus Panulirus; species Panulirus argus. The sequence goes on from JAYMFT010143265.1 coordinate 8,543, forward strand.
AGCTCTCTCCAGAAAACCTGTCCTTCTTCAATACTAAGCCTAATAACCTTCCTTTTATTCACATGTAATCTCAACTTTTTCCTTTCACACATTTCCAAACCCATAAACCAGCTTCTGCAGTTTTTCACTTGAACCTGCCACCAGCACCATGTCATCAGTAAACAACAGCTAAATCACCTCCCAGGTCTCTTCACCCAAGCAGTCTACATATCTGTTCCTCTCCTCAAGACCTTTGCATTCACCTCCTTCACCACTCAATCTATAAACAAATTAAACATCCATGGTAACATCACACCCCTGACACAAAGATTTTGGTGGCAGTATTATGGATTCCTAGCTGATGTATGGTTTCATATTGTATTCACAGATGTCACTAGCAACCAAACAACACAACTAGAAAGGATATCATGCATCACAGGTACCCATAAATCATCGAGTGTAATTACTTCACCAGGGTGGAAAGCCAGATTTATAAGGCAACTATGATTTAGTACAGAGGCTCCCTGACTTGCCTAAGGGTTACATTCCTGATAATGGTCTGTAAGCTTAAATTTCTGCAAGTCAAAAATTATAAAATTTCACCAAAAATCCCATCACCCAGAATAGTTAAGTCCCCTTCCTGGTTGCTAATTCATTTGTATGGTACCTTGTCATGTGGGCACCAGTTTTCTATCACATTCGTATGCCATACAATGTACTATACTTGCCCACCACATACAACACCCCAAACTTGAGACTGCAACAGCAACACACTTAAGACATCACTGCAATGAGCAATAGAAATATGGGAATTTTCCAACTAAAAAAAAAATCATTTACCTTATCCTAGTGACCTGTCACTAACATTATGAAAATAAGCAGAAGCCTTAAATCTATTAAGCTTTCCATGACTGGCCACAAATTAACTTACTTTCCTACTTACTTTCCTGTAACATTGTTGAATAGACTCTTGGCCTTCACTTGTATGACCATGAGACTTAGCGGTATATGATCTTCCACACACATTATAATTTTTCCATCTTGTAGATAGTACCAATTCAGTTTTTGGTTATGACAATTGATTTTCCAAGGGGTCATCATGCTTGCACAATGTCAGTTTAATAACTATGCACTTACAAAGGTGGTTATATGGGTATTGAAGAAAGCAGAATTTCTTCTGTACCTTCTTGTCATTGAAAGAGACCTCTTTAGGCTACTAATGGTATAATAAGTCACCTGGGTATTTAAACTGAGGTCAGAAAAGTTAAATCATTCCTGGAAAGATGGGAAAAGGCCTGTAAGGATCATTAGATGATAATGGAAATAGTTTGATAAGAGATTAATTGTCTATTCTGTAATGTGAACATAATGTACTGTGTAATTTCTTATACTTTTTTCTTAATATTTATAGATGACTGAATTTTTCTGAGATAGACTTTTGTCTTTACTATACTATCTGTTTGACTGATTATCATGACCAGTATTTACTCTCTTTATGACTGCTTATTATGATAAGGTTTATGCCAGAACTGAATATCTTTCATATATGAATTCTTAACTTATATCATGAAAAGCAAATTCAATATCTTATTATTTTTATTTAATATAGTATCTTATTATTTTACGTGAAAATAAACTGTTTGTCTTCTCATTAATTTCAGGGAAAGATTAAAGGAATTCCTGGATATACGAGGATGTAAACTTGTTTATGCTGGAGAAAATTCTCTTAGTAGTAGTAAACTTTTACTACGGACATTGAAGCAGATTGGAGAAGATGCTTCTTTCTTTTCTGACATACAAGGTAAAGTTGCAGTCATTTGTGTTTGAGACTATTGTGCTGTAGATATTGGACTCTCTCTCTTTTGAGGAAGATCATTCCTGAGAATGCTTACAAGGTCTACCATTTGTGGTTGATTGCATTGGGGTTGGGGGGATGGGTGCTAAAATGAAAAATAATAGATGCTAGCTGTTTTTTATTGGTTAATGAAGTATTGGAATAGTTTAGTCATTTGTGTTATCTTCCTTTTGGATTTGGTATTATACTGAAGTGGGTTTCAAACTTCTCTTTCTTTTAGGGAAAAGTGACTTTTTTTTTTTCCCACCATCTCTCTCCCTATAGATTTACCATGACATATTGATTTCAGATTTCAGAGCATTTACAACACTTATGAATTAAAAGGTCAATCTCTTATGATTTCTTAAGTTGCACTCGTATTTTTTACTTTCATTTTTGTGATCAAACCTTTTTTGTATCCCCACCATGTGCTTGTGCTATGAAAGTCATTATGGCATTGCACAGAATGAAAGCAATTTTTTAACATACTTGTTTTTAATATTCTTTATTCCCATGTTTTATGATGACTCATAATGAGTGTTGTAGATGCTGTCCCAACCATGATTCTCCATTTGTTGGAAATAAGACTCTACTTTGAAATCAGACACTACTTTGTTCTCACTACCTGCCATGAATATAGTTTTCAAATACCCATGGATCTCAGCTTATATTACTTATTTGTCTCTTGCAGAACTTCCATGTCAATGATTTTCATATTGTATAAATCATTAACTCCTTAAGAATTAAATATCATGTCCCTGTTAGTATTGTTTTTATATATTATTACACTTCATCGCCGTTTCCCGCATTAGCAAGGGAACACCAGGAAACAGACAAAGAAAGACCCACCCACTCATATAACCATACACGCACTCAAACATACGTATACATATCATTATATACATATATACATACATATACACATACATATACATATTCATACTTGCTCACTTCATCCATCCCTGGTGCCACCCCCTGCGTCAGTGATGTAGCATCAGAAAACAAACGAAAAAAAGGCCATATCTGCTCACATATGCTCTATAGTTGTCCTGTGTAATGCACCGAAACTACAGCTCCCTGTCCACATCCAGGCCAAACAGACTTTTCCATGGTTTACCCTGGACGTTTTTCATACCCTGGTTCAGTATATTGACTACATCTTCGGTATATTTTTAACATCAGTAAGTTGTTGCTGCTGTTGATTGTATTTCTCCTTCTGGGGGTCTCCAGTTTATGACCATGTTAGGTTTGTGGACCCTGTTCCTAAGTTGATCTTTTCAAAAGTCAGAAATATAAAGAAATGCATAAAATTGGATTAAATACCAATACCCAACTGTAATAATATGTCAGGTATTGTATTCCAAAGTAAATATGGTTAATAGAACATCATATTAAGCAACATTTGATTAGGAAATATGCAGTTCCATGGTTCATAAATATGAGAAATTGATTGTATATTGGACTAGAAATTAAGTAGTTTTTTAGAGCTCATTCATAAGTACAGGTGTTCATAGGTGCTCATAAGTCAAGTACTCCACTCTTATAAAATGGAAAAATGCCCACCGTTTACAGTTGTGAAATATGCATATTTTAAGTTAGTAATTTGCCTCAAGATTTATTTACTGTAATGCCAAAGAGTACAATCTCACATTTTAATTATTTTTGTCATATTTTGTGTAACATTAAAAAACAATCTCTCCAGCTTCAGGGAACCACATGAAATCCATTGAAATGGTAGTGGCAAAGAGAGCAGAGGTAACAGCAGTAGACTCCCTGTCACTTGCCAATTACCTGACTCTCCATTTCTACCAGACACCAGAGTTATACCTCCAGGAATCTTGGGGACCACTGCCACCAAGCCCCATATTAGTTAACTCAAAGCTGTCAGGTTAGTTCTGCCTAATTTTCTTCTTAACTTAACTTTATTACAACATGATTAGCCCCGTTTTGCAGAACAGTTACTAAATAAGTTTTAATATTAAAGTGATATGTATACCACTAAACAACCTGCTTTGTCATTACTTAAAGAGAAGGCTATGTTGGCAGCCCTTTATATTTTTGCAAACAGACAGGATTCATTAACATTTTGGTTAATTTTATCCAACCATCTGTCACCATAACACTAAACCAGTACTTAACATCCATTCCAAGTTTCATAACCAGCTTTTTGTCATGGTCTTTGGTTAATCTGGTGCTCCATCTCAGTATCATCCAGTGGCTCTTACCTCGTCTTCCTCACTTTCTCTCTTCTCTTCCATGGTGGGTATCTTTGCTGCGTCACATGATTATTGTGTGGCCATCAGCAACTCAAGGGTGTGCCGTTTTGATAACTGCTTCTTTCCCTATATGTCGAAGCTCTGGAACTCTCTACCTTCTCATGTCTTTCCCAATAACTATGACCTGGCTCATTTCAAGAGACATGT
>JAYMFT010143276.1:0-12778 GCA_038088735.1 Panulirus argus
TATATATATATATATATATATATATATATATATATATATATATATATATAGATATATATACACGTGATGGCGTCTGTATTTGTAGATATACAGACAAATAGAAATGTCCATATGTCTACATGTAAAGACAAGTGGGAACATCTGTATATGTAGATATACAGACACATAGTAATATCCATATGTCTACCTTCAAAGACATGTGGAAGCGTCTGTGTATGCACATATGAAGGCATCAGTACATCCCAAGTACAAGAGTCACTCATAAGTAATGGCGAGTACCTCCCAGTCTTACGTGCCTCACTGACAACAGGACTTCGAGACTGGGAAGCCCCTGACAGCATCCTGGACTCACCTGTCGTCAGCTATACGGGGAAAGGCGACAGAATCATGTTGTTGTGGTAGTTTTGAGCTGTTGTTTGTCTTCACGACTCGAACACAACACCGTGTATGCAAACAAGTGGATCTTTCTCTTTAACTCTTCACACGTTCAACTGTTTACACCGGCTGACGGGGTCGTCTAGTTTATTATGCTAAGAAGCACTGAGAAACTCTGAAAATGCCCGTCTCGGGCATCCATCAGTCATATCACAATTGTTCCTGGCGAAAATGTTCATGCCAGAAGATCATAGAAACTTGCATTGGAGGGGTGGGGAGGAGGGAAGTGTTCCGAACTGTTCTCGAGCTGTCGAAGCAACAGGGGAGTAAAAAGGCCAGGGCGGGCGGGAGGCTGGTCCCCAGGCGGCACAACCAGCAGGTGGGGGCAGAGGCAGTGCAGGTCTCCAGCCGCCTGCCTAAGATGGGGACACACGGGGGGAAGGGGCGAGGCATACCCAGGCATACAACCACCAAGCATCAGCCATCTCCGTTGGCCATGACACCCGCCGCGGACCCTTAGAGGATATAGAAGCACCAGTACACTGTGTTGAAGAAGATGAAGGAGAGCGGGAAGATCACTCTGGAATACTTGTCGATGATGTTGACGTCTTTGATGGCCGGGATGGCGCCCTTGATGGCTGAAGCTCCTTTCTTTAGGGTGGACATGACGCGCTTCCTGTTGGGAGCTCTTTGGGCGTGAATGCTGGAGCGCGTGGGGAACGAGTAGTTCCTGTTGATGCGGAACGAGGGCGGGAACTTGAGGTCCTGTAGGGAACCCTCGCTCGAGAAGAACTTCGAGTTGTGCCGTTGCCTGGAAATGGAACGTTTACGATTAGATTTTTCTTCTTTTCTGATTCATTATACAAAACTAATCTGCTAAGAATTCTCATTTATCTAAAGGCATTCTGAACAGTCTATATAACCTCTATACTAAATCATAAAAGGTTTGCATCACATGATGATTATATTATACACAACACGAATTCAACTGACGCGAAAACATATAAAAAAACCTACACACCGCATACCACTCACCCAGCTCTTCTGGCGTGAGCAAAAATAACTTGCTCTCTGAGTACCTTTATGTAACTGTAGATTAAGTTGTACATAAGTTATGGGAGAGTGAAACAAATCATCTTTAGCATAAACGGTCATGAGCTCGAAAGTATGTAAATTTTCTGAACTACCTATGGATTTCTGTTATCATTAACTCTATGTTCCCATTTCCATAAGGTGAATCAAGTGCAGCCATAGACTCTTCGTGGAAATCAATTTTGCAGTAATGATTTCTCCAGCCCCAGCCCACTTGAGGTTGGCAAGCGACAGGGAAGCTTCATTTCTTGGAAATAGACTTACTACCTTATGACTTTTACACGTAATGAAATAGTATTGTTTGAAAAACTTTCTGTTGTACAACGATAAGAAATTATGGACAACGGTAGAGGACAGTCTCTCTTTTTCTTTTAGGAAAAGTTTTTGTTGTTATGGTTAGAGTAAACGTCCCTCCATAAACCCCTGAAGTACGAGTGCACGATTCCTAAGTGAACCTCTGAAACACTAGTGTATGACTCATGAGTGAACCCCTGAAGCACGAGTATGCAACTTATGAGCAAGACGACATAACCTCCAAGTATGATGATGGGAACCTAGACCACGACGATACGACCCGTGAAACCGAAGGAAGAACCCATGAGCAGGAAGTTAAAAGACTACAGAAGATTTGCACATCATTATTCCGAAGATGTATATAAAGTAAACACACACACACATCAGGAAGAAGCGTCGTGATGCGGTTTTAGAAAGACATTGGCGGCATCTCAGCAAGCCAGCACTTGCAAGATATGTAAGAGTGGGAATGAGGACAGCAGGATAAGAAAAGAGGATGAGAAGCTTTGAAAAGAATATCGTGAATAAGGCAGGACATATTCTCAAACTATTTCATAAAGTTATGAGTTAGTGGACTGCTCAAGGCAAAGAATTCAAAGGGAAGAATTGTAGAGGATGATGCAAGGATGGGCAAGGGAAAAAATTACAAGTTGAAGAACGTTTTTACAGTGGAAGACACTATAACCCTATCACCAGTGGGATGGAATGGGCAGGGAATCAGGGAAAAGATTGAAAGGCATGAAAAAGATAATCTGATGAGATTTTCCAAAATGGGCTGAAGATGTGTTCACATACCCTTGACAAGCCGGGTGTAATGTTGTTCAAGATGTCGTAGGAAAAAGGCAAAGCGCAAAAGGAAGTGGAGGAGGGCGCTGGTACGTATGCAGGCCAGGCTCCCTGACGAGCTTGGTACGTAAAGTACCAAAAAAGATGATCAGAAAGGAAATGGAAGGCTTCTTGCAGAGAGGATACCTAAGTAAGACACAACACACTTTCATGGTAAGGAGGTCATATGCTACAAACAAATTAGATTTCTATAAGAAAGTGAGCATAGTTTTCGTCAGCTAAGAGGGAACGGTGGATTGTCTGTATCTAGGCCGCCAAAATGCAAGAAGCAGGCTAAGAAGCTGAATTACCGGGCAGTTATGAGGGGTAGACTCCTTCGATGTATAGATTATCTTGATATAAGTGACCATAGGTCCCTAGTTCAGTCTACTGCATCACGTCGACCCCTGTATACCGCATCTTTCCAGTTCACTCTTTCCCACACTCTCTTCAGCTCTCTCAACTACATTCCTTTTATGACCACACCTCTCTCTTACCCTTTCATTGATTACTCGATAGAACCACCTCACACCACATAATGTCCTTAAGCATTTTATTTTTTAAACATCCACCTTCTTCCGTACAGCTTTCTCTATAGCCTATGCCTTGCATCCATACAGTATTATTGGGAATGCTATTCCTTCAGATATACCCAATTTTGCCCTACCGAAAAACGATCTCTCTTTCCACACATTCTTCAGCTCTCCCAGAACCTTCGCCCCCTCAACCTTCCTATGAACCATCTCCGCTCCCATGGTCCAATTTTCTGCCATATCCACTCCCAGGTATTTAAAACACTTCACTTCCTCTTCTTCAGTACATTGAACTAAAGGATATAACGTGAAGGTAAGAATCCTGTCTGAAAAAATGTGAAGTACGTGTTCAGTTTAGAAGTATTATTAGATGAGTGGAACACTCTGAATAATAGAACTCTGAATGTGGACAGCATACAAAATTTAGAGAGTCGTATGATAATATACAAAGATCAAGAGATGAGGCTCCACAAGCGTAAAACTCTCTCTCGGTTCAGAGAAATAAGTGATTAAAAATAGGCAATTACACACACACACACACACACACACACACACACACACACACACACACACACACACACACACACACAAATACACACACTGTCATGTGGGGCACCACTTTCCATATTTCACCAAGTAACTGTTGACAAATGGCGTTCGCCGCCATCCCTCATTCTCATAGGATGTTGACATATCTGTTCCATGGTGTCTAGGAGACAGTTCAACACTTTTCACCTCGGCCAGGTGAGATTTGTCATATTTCGTAGGATCTATTAAGTTTAGGCATTCCAATCACTTGTTGGTTAGGGAAGGGAAGGGAAGGAGGCGTGGTGGAGAAGACAATGTACTGGGGTGAGGGATGAGTGTGTGTGTGTGTGTGTGTGGTGGCGGAAGAAGGCGCGTGGTGGGGGAGAGTGTGTGTGTGTGTGTGTGTGGTGAGCGGAAGATTGTGTGGCGGGGATGATTGTGCGTGGTGGGGAGGTAAGTGCGTGAAGGGGAAGAAGAAATGTGCGTGGTGGCTCAAGATGGTGGTAAATGTGATAGCTGGGACAGAATATATAAAACCCTGGGTGGAAGAGTAGGAACCCTGCCTATCTCCCACTCTCGCGTCGCTGTTATCGACGATTCTTTCCACTTTTTCCGACCCCTCCCGAATGACCAGTGTTCTACAAAACCACTGCAGTCGTTATCTCGCGCCTCCGCTATCTCCCCCTCACAGATGTATAACAGGGTATTTTCACCTTCCTATCGCGACGCTATCGTATGCAAAAAGTCCGTGATGGTCAGACAATGGAACCGCAGGGTCGCAAGTCACTGTCAGAAAAGGGAAATCGAATCCTCGCCTGTTGGTGGTGTTTGCTGTAGCTATGATAATGGATGTAGTTGGTGAGAGAAGCGGTTTCCTTCTCTTTTTGTCGGGGATACCGGTGGAGGATGTGGTGGATGACAGAAGTAGTTCCGTGTTGTGGTGGTGATATTATTGGTGAGAGTTATGGAGACGTATTATGATGTGTTACTGGTGGTGCAGATAACAGTGACAGAGGTTTTGTTGAGGTGTTGGTGTTATAAGTGGCCAGTGTTAGACTCTGGGAGTAGCATTGAAAATAGCCATCGCGATAATAGCAGTGATGGAGGTAATACCATAGTCTGGGGTAGTTAGACTCTGTTTTCACTGTTGTTACCTCTGGAACTGCTGTTTCTGCTGTGACTATTGATAATACCAACCTCCTGCATCTGCTGCAGCTATTTTGGCCGTTACTGTGACTGGCGGTAGAGTAGAGCTGTCAGAGCTATCATTGTTACTGCAGTTGTGGCATTGATGTTTTTATTTCTGCTCTGATGTCTCTCTGTTGGCCTTCATCTTCTTCCTTTTGATGTCTGTGTTTGCCTCGCAGTTGTGGAAGCCTATGGTGCTATTGCCCTGTGGCTGTCGCTGCTGCTTTCCATTCATCCCCTTCTGTTGCTATTGCCGCCGCTGTCTGGTGGTATAAACGCTCTGGACAATGAATAATATCCTTAACAGTCTATTCAATCGAGTCCCCATCGTCTGGAGTAGAAGTTAATCGGGGGGGGGGGGGGTTAAACGAATGATGAAGAGGAATTGACACCTTAAAACCATATGCTCTCTGAAGCGGATTAGTTGTTCTAAGTTCGCTGGAACGTATCAAATGGCCCGAAAGGGATATTATGAATTATCTGACTCTTTATGAATTGATTTCCAGTAGACTCTTGGATTTTTCTGTCTTTCACGATTATTGAAAAAAATTATATTGATAATGATAATGGTGATGGCTCTAATTAGTGATGTTAAAAAGATAGATGTATCAAAAGATATGATGCTGATTATTCCCACTGTCGTATCTGAAATAAGGATGATGGTGGCATTGGTAAAAATAATGATAATGATTATAATTATAATGAGATTAGCAATCATAATAGTGCTAGTCGTAAAAATGGTAGAAGCAGTAGTAGAAATAGTAACGGTACTAATGAAAGTAGTAACTACAAGTTTTTTTATAGTGATAATGACGAGGAACGTTAATAAAAGTCTTGTACACGCCAGACCTTCCATGGCTTCGCCCATCATTCACTCCTTAGAATCTTAACAGCTTCGCACTCCTGCTCCCTTGCTAGAGATATTTCCCCGTCTTCTTCAACCTTTCTCTTCAGCGTCTCACTCTTCCACAGCTCTCACCTCTCCTCTCACCATCCCGAGAGAGAGAGAGAGAGAGAGAGAGAGAGAGAAAGAGAGAGAGAGAGAGAGAGAGAGAGAGCTCTTGCTTGAACTTCACCAGTTATGAGCCACTAGACCTCCTCCTTCTCCAGGAAAGTTTGCTCAGAATTTCTTCCTGATATATATGTATATATATATATTTTTTTCGCTTATTAATTTCATCTTCCCCTTTGGCTCGAATGCTGCATCCACCGGCGTAATATTTCCAGCAGCATTTTTATCGTTTTTGCATTTCTACCGTTCTCTCAATTTACTCATTTTACATTTAAACTAATACCATTTTATCATTACTATTACCTAGTTAATTGAACTGTCACCATCACCAGATAATTATGATAGGGGGTAGTAACTCACTCGGGGATATCAAGACTAAATCTGCACTTCATATGTCTGGTCCCAAACATCTCCTCATATTGGCCAAGAATGTCTGTATATATTTCTTAATCTAAATATTTTCAATTGCCTAAGTTATCTGATAGACAACATGATGTGCGGCTGAGTTAGTACTACTTAGTACTTGCCGTAGGTTATATCATACAGCTGTGACAGGAGGTTGTGTTATGTTCATCGGGAACACCTCAATGGACGACCGACAGGGATGAGGAATGGCGAAGTTTCTAGGTTTGGGGGCTCGAGCCTGTGAAGGAATTGAGAAAATGTTTCAAGATTTAAGGTTTAGAAGGTTTAAGATATCTGATGTAATATTCCTAAACCAGATGAATAAGATATCTACTCATTCGTCTTTCAATGATAACAGAGAAATTAGGATACGGTTTAGCTGGCCATTTCAGTGATTTGTTTTGTCGGTATTGTGCAGCAATTGCAATTGCTCTTTTCTCTGAGCTTGCCTTTTATGATAATTAGAGTGCTTTTGTCTCCGCACAAAGACATGGAGACATCTCACTTATATGATCGAATCACGCCAGCCCTCTGACCACCTTCCGAAAGGTATGGGATCAAATATGATACGAAACAAAGAGAATTTTACGCTGATACTCTTTTAAACCCGCCCACTTGAGCGAGACAATGTGGCCCTTGAGCACGAAGGGACGACTCTTGGTAGTGATAGCGTGATCTCTGACCTGACCCTTTAAAGATTCAGGTCAAACATTTCTTTACTAAAGGTGTCGTCGGCTCCTACTCCGCCAGTTCCCCTGTTTCGAAACGTCAATATTGGCTTTTGGAAAGAGCTCACTGGACTAACTCGCGAAAACTCTTTTTCTTTCTGGCTTGGACAGATTGCCGACTCCCATAGAGTGATGCTTCTCCCAGAACGTAGGTCATAGTTATTGATGAGAGAAAGAAGGTCTACATCCCTTCAACCTCTAACACTGTCTCTTATGATATCATGCAAGATTCATTTTATGAGGTATGTTACCGGTGCCACCTGCCTGACTTTCCAGTTTATCTCCTTATCCTACCTTGGTTTCCTTCGACTTTCATCTCTCCCTCATTAGATCCATCTTTTCTTTCTAAGATTCCTTCGTATCTTCCTTCCTTCCTCTCTTCAGTAAACCCTCTTCTCCCCCCCCCCCTTTTATTCTTTCTCTCGATTCTCCTTTTGGTCATTCATTTCTGTGGGGAGTCAAGCTGCTTCCAGAAAAGGTGCACTCTCCCACTGTTGTTGTTAAAGACCTGCCACTGGGGTTGGGGTCTCCTCAATCCGAACCATTGTTGTGGTCAAGGACCTGGTTGTGTCCCCTCCATCCCTTCCAGTGTTGTGGTCAAGGACCGAGCACCGACAACGTGTCCCCGGCCATAACCCTCACCCAACCCTCCTCCCTTGGGACATACGAACATCATGGTTGCTTCCAGCGTTCTGCATATTATGGAGTTTCTTTCCGCGTCCTTTCTCTCTCTCTCTCTCTCTCTCTCTCTCTCTCTCTCTCTCTCTCTCCCTCACTCTCACACCTGAGCTGCTGGTCTTTCAGTCCACAAACACTCGAAATCTCTCTCCATCTCTCACATAACACTTGACATCGCGCAACTTACAAAGAGACTCGTTCCTGTAACCCAGGATTTTCTTGCTCTGAACACTGCAAAGTGGCCGTTTCTTTTGCCGAAATCTTTTAGCAAGGACTCATTGATAAGTACTCTCTCTCAAGATAAAAATAGTCAGAGTCAAATAAGCCCATGATTTTAACAAAATTCCTTGTTCCCTTAACCAGTTACATAATTCTAACGAACTTCCTCTCTATTTGACCTCTTTCCTCATTTTTACCCTTACCATTCCATTATGTTGTAGATCATCCATAGAAAAATATTCCCTATCCAATGTATAACTTCAAATTCTCATGGGTTTTCCTTCACATCCTCATTAAGCTGTCCAGCAAAATTTATGACTTTGCGAAATAAATGACATGTCATGCAAGTACAACTGCTGCCTAAAAATTACTTTCCCCCTTGAAAAATTACAGTTTTTCATTAGTTTACTGTAGCACGTGCTGTGGCACAACCACATCATGTGCTACAGCTGTGTCTCCTCCTGAAGATCGCCTCCCCAAAATCCACAGCCACAGCTTGGCCCAAAGCCCCACTATTTTGTCAAGTATCACTTCGTTATTTCAGTCCTCTAATAAGAATTAGAAAAAAAAAAAACTTTCTGATATTGCAAACTAAGTACGTACTCAATTGAAAATTATCACATCTATGGAATCATCTGCTTATAGCGATTGAATGTGGACATAAACACATATCTCCGTTTGAAGCACATATCAGGGTTTTGTATAGGCCCACAGTGCCTCTATGAACCTCAACGTTGCTCCCATTAAACTGAATGTAGACCCATCTTCGTCCCGTTGATCACTGAAAACCTATGAATTCCTTTTCCCCTCTGAACTGAAGAATATGAAGTTAATGGTTGAACGTGCAAAAGACCTTAAACTGATAGAGTCAGTGAAGTCAGAAGACAAAAGTTCAGACATTTGATAAACCTTCTGTTTATTCTGGTGGTTCTAAGAGGCACGCATGCGCCGCTGTGGTAAAGCTCATAAGTCCTCCCTTATGTCAGGAAACACACTTTTATTATACGTAATTCATATTTTCATAAATATCTTCCTCAGAAATATGATTTATTTTGACACTAAGAGAGAGAGAGAGAGAGAGAGAGAGAGAGAGAGAGAGAGAGAGATGTAATCAACGTAGATATGTTAGTTTGATAAAATTATTTTCTGAGAAAAGCCAGAAGCCACCACGTCATCCGTTGCCCTAGCAACGAGTTGTTTGAACTTCAAGCACGATTGTGTCGTCACCTCTCTCCCTCCCTAGTATAAAAGAGGTCACAGATATTTTTCGCATTGTGCTCATAAGATTACTCATTTCTCATTTCGATTTTTCCCCTCATGTCGTTTGACCAGTATCACAATGGATAGCAGAACAGACACGAATATTAGCAAGGAGACCCGAGCAGACTTACACCAAGCTGTTGACAAGTTCGTGTATATTCGGACACACACTCATTCAGCAATAACAACGCAGTCACTCAGGAATGCTCACCCATATAAAAAGTTGTTTCATTCTTTCTTTCTTTACTAGTTGTTCGTCGTTTCCCGCATCTTCGAAGTAGCGTCAGGAACAGACAAAGAAAAGGCCTCATTTTCCTCAAATCCATTCTCAAGCCGTCACGTTATGATAAAATATGTGTAAAGACCATAAGACTAACACTCTTAAATGAAAGAATCTCCTTATCATCTTGACTCCAAGCAATGTCATCCTTGGTAAGCCTTCATTTCATTAATCTCACTCGTACCCAGCAAACATCTTATGCCAACTAAGTTAGGACCATAGCTTTTTCCATATTCTTTCCCGTTAAAACTAAGCTACAAGGATAGGTTTGATATCCATCCCTTACACATACTGAGGAACCATCCCACATCTTTGTTTCTCATCCCTTGTCTTCATATGTTTGTTCTATCCCCATCCTATTTGACTTTTCTCTCCCATTCATGGCCTGGTCTCGATGTGGACCTGTCTCCGTGACTGATGTGACTCTACTCGAAAGTAAAAAAGAGATCAAACGGATGGAGGATCCAACACCATTCTCTGGTGGAAGATGAACTCTTTCCTCATTGAAATGGATGCCATGAAAGCGGTAGAAAAAATAAATGCCAAAGTCTTCAATCCTGCACAGAGGCTCTCATCAAGTCTTGGAACTGAATAAAACATTCGTCTCTCTCTCTCTCTCTCTCTCTCTCTCTCTCTCTCTCTCTCTCTCTCTTTCTCTCTCTCTCTATGTCGAAGGCTCCGGTCACGGACGAAAGACCTTAGAAAGGCCAGGCTTTGAATGGAATATGAGAAGGACCTTGGGGATTAGTGTGCAATGAAAGAAGAGGAAAAAAAAATTATTTAAGAGATTTTAAGAAAATGGAAAAACCTCTTTGAAATGGTGCAAGACGTAGATATTAAGAAAAACATAAGAAGTTAAGTAGTACAACCTTACTGTGATGAGGAAAGAAACAGACATCAAAACGGTCCATTCTTGGTTTACCGACAGTCATCTAGTAACCACACGACGCAGTGGCGTGCTGAGTATTACCTTGTCCAGCTAATGAGGACGGCACGCACGCATATGCTATCCTCTGCACGGAAATCGAAGGAAAGGGCAGTAGTTGCCTGGGGTACTTGCACCTAAAGAAATAACAGATAAGACCTGCCAGTAAAAGATATGGAGGGAGTTGTCACTCTTCCTTTGAATTGTGAGACTTAGCACGTTACGAATCTGCAATGATTCCAGACGAATATCAAAAGGTAAATGCGGATCGGAGGTAGAGCAGCGTTCAGAGATACTATTATGCCACGCGCCTTGACCAAGAGAGAGAGAGAGAGAGAGAGAGAGAGAGAGAGAGAAAGAGATAAGCCTCTGGGGGTTAACAAAACTGGCAGTGTTTGCGGTGGGTATCAAGGCAAGACTAGTCCGAGACTGGGAGCCACTTCCTCCTGCGTTGTTCTCTTCCGGGAAAATGTATGTGGGCGCTGGTTTAGGTCTCTTGGGCAGGGAGCCGGCTGCAGCAGGAGAGGAAGAGGCGTGTGCAGACAGGAAGCTTGACGGGAGGCAGAATGAAAGGTCAACACAAGATCAGAGAGCAGGAGGAACTAATGGTACAGAAAATGTATGAGGCGTAACGATTGAAATGCTGTTGAATGGTGACAGAACTTGACTATTCATGGCTCTCGCATCCTACCTAATGAAAGGGAACTTTATCTAAATCTAATCAAGAAGGATGTATGCTTAAACTTAGTCATACGAAATATACAAGTTTACATAGACTGAGCAAATGAAACTTACACCCTATCCATAATCGTTAAGAATATAGAGGAAAATTGCTTTTAGACACTAAGCAAATTAGACGCATCTAAACTGTTACTGTAAAGTTACACTTTCCTTTTGATAGCTGAGCTACCATGTGTGGAGAGAGGAGGAGAACATAAAATGAAGATGTTTATGGAAGAAATTAGAAAAGATTCAAACACAAACTCTCAACAGAGATAGAAAAAATGAAGAGTAAACATTTGTTTTCATAAGAAAGTCAGGAAGGAGAGTATACTCTTAAGTGGAAGGAAAAACTAAATTATTTTCGTACGTGTACAAGGAGTAATAGATTTCTAACACGGAAAACAGAAAATGTTCGACGAAGATAAATTCCTGAAACAAAAGGACGTACACTTTTATGAGGAAAGAAGGTCAAAGGAGACTGGAATAATTGTCAGATGACCTTACCTTGAGAGTAAGCAGCAAGGCAACTGGCACTTTTTCAAAGAAGATGGTATGATGGATTCTACGAACTCTGACAATTGAGAGGAAAAAAACTGATGATGATGCTTGTCAAAGAACTCGCATATCCTGACGAGTTGATTTTTGTGTGCTAACATCTCTTCCTAACTGCCGAAAGGGCTAATGATTTAGAAATTCATTTATAGTGCACATCAGATCAATCAAGAATCAGAGATACTAGGAACAATTGAAATGGTTGATTGTTTGGAGTTAGATGGGAGTTATATCACAGTATGATCATGGAACGTTCTGAAATGCCTGGTCTGTAGTTTGCACCACAAAAATGTTCTCTATAGGATCGATAGATACGTCAAATCAGTGCAACTGAAATTGAAAGGTACCAAACGAACAATATTGCAAAATACCTTATATCCCAAACGCTAGGTTTTAATAATGTAGGTAAAGAAATTAGGTAAGAGATTCACTACAATATGGAGCAGAAAGGTAGTAGGTAAAGTAGGAAAATATAGAGGAAGAAACAAGTGTAGATTTGTGGGAGGAGGGGGAAGGTTACCATAGTTTCGTGAGATAAAGAAAATGACAATGATTACTGAAGTATTTCCCTTAATGATAAGAACGTACTCACCAAGTAGAGAGATGAAAGATGTTTGACACATAACAGACATGAGTGATATAAAGCTCAGGAAAAAAGGTAACATGAGCATACAATAGTGTATGGTTGTGTATATCCGTCTTTGTATGTCTCCGTATGTTTCTACTTGTGTGTGTATGTGTGTGTTTGCTTTCATGCAGAGATTCTTTTCACTGTGGTTCTGAATCTAACGCTTGAAACCTCCGCTTAGAACCTGCAAACAATAGAAATATTTCGGAATCATTTCGAGTCTTGGTAATGGAAACGTAGCAGTGAAGATCAGTATCAAGAATCATAAATGATTAAGGAAATATCAAAGTTTGAAAAATAAAGCATATTAACACTGAGGGATTTTTGAAACCGACCCCCACTCTATGTTTATTTTTCCATTTTAATTTACCACAGCTGTTGTAAAACCTAGTCTGCCAAGTAGAAGGCTATCAGAATGATGTTTTCCTAGATGCATGAATGTGAATCTTTCTGTGTCTTCAGGATGATTATATATATATATATATATATATATATATATATATATATATATATATATATATATATATATATAT
>JAYMFT010143287.1:0-12778 GCA_038088735.1 Panulirus argus
GAGAGAGAGAGAGAGAGATAGAGAGAGAGAGAGAGAGAGAGAGAGAGAGAGAGAGAGAGAGAGAGAGAGAGAGAGAGGCAGGAAACAAAGGAGAGAAAAAGAGAGAGCTAGACAAACAGCCCCTATAAAGAGTAAACACAGACAGATAGGACAACGTAAGCTGCCTAATTTCACCCGGTGGGGTCAGAGATCCCAGCGTATAGGGGGACGCTCTAGAGGCACCAGTACCATCCGGCCCGGGGAGGGTCTCCACGCTTTATCTGGCGGCCAGAGCCATCATCATTACCCTCACATCGACACCATCCTCACTCATTACAGTCATGTGCATGCCTCCCGGCCTCATTAATGCCACTATCTCTCGCCCACTAATGGTTACGCTATCCCTCTTCCCCCCCCCCCTCCCCCACCCCACTCCGGCCTGTATCACCAACAAGAGGAATGTATTTGCAGCTCATACATCAAAATGCAACAGCAGAAGCAGCGGCAGCATCAAAAGCAGTGGGGGGCTGCCTACAGCAGCGGGAACAAACGCCACGCGAGGTTATAGCTTCTGTGTCAAACTTTTGATATTTCCCCGATCGGAGTTGTTAAATCCACTTATCTCCCCGGTAATGACCTTACTTTTCTCCCCTGCTGGCTTCTTCTCCCCACCCCTTCCCCTCCCCATAACGCCCTCCCTCCTAAATAATGAAAACAGAGGAGCTGGATAGGCGTACACTTAGGCCTAGCCGGCACAGAGGTAGTAGGCCTAGACTAGGAAATGGTTTGCTCTATAATGTGTCGCTTTGGTTATGAAAACTGTAGCTCTCTCTCACACCTCAAAAAAAAAAAAAGGGGGGGGTGGGGGGGCAGGCGCTTCTTTTTCCTTGGGGAAACATACATACACCTGCCCACGGCAGAGAAACAGGAAAACTCATCCACGTGAAAATAGAGAGTATCGTCTGGCGAAAGCCACACGAGAGTTGTACAACGGAGGCGAAACCCCGAGGTCACGCGTGTGTCTTGTAGGACACAACCCTCCAGCCGAAATGAACAGACGCGCGGCTTTCACCCGAGCGTCGCTGGCGCGTCTCCACAACGGCCCCCGAGGAGAGCCAACCGCACGGAAAACCCCTGTCTCCAAACTGACTCGCCGACGATTTTATCCCCGGCAGGACGAGGCAAAATAGAGCATTGTGTACGGCTAAGATAAAAATCTGCACACTCCCTCCACGAAACCCCCTCAAAGTTGGAAATGAAATTAGAACAAAAAGTTTCTGGGCTAATTTGAATTGTAGATGGAAAGGTGGTGGTGGTGGTGGTGGTGGTGGGGGCACAGTGCCTGCTCTCTCGCAATGAGCATCTGCTGAATTGAATTTACACAAATGTATATGCTTTACGTTGTGAATACATTTCGCATGTTACGACTGACACCTAACCATGAGGATATATTCCAACAATATTCCAACAACCTCTTGAAATAATTCTAATTGTGCTGTAATATACATTGGTATTGATGAAACACAATGCATCGTTCAATATTTCCATAATGATATTCCTCGCCCACATTTGATATACTTGAACACCGCAAAACTGAGGAGGAGAGTAGCTGAGTTCTCCTCACGGAAAGTCCCGGGGTGACGGAGGGCTGGGGTACAGGAAGATGCTGTATACTACATGCAAGTTTACATACATTAATATTTATGCCGATAATCCGAGTACACAACACCGGTTAAGGGAGTCAGGGACTGTCTACTCCAATACCCAAGACAAACTCATCCCTAAACAAAGACTGGACGCAGTAATACATCAACCACGACACTTAACGAG
Organism: Panulirus argus; assembly: GCA_038088735.1. NCBI lineage: Eukaryota > Metazoa > Arthropoda > Malacostraca > Decapoda > Palinuridae > Panulirus > Panulirus argus. The sequence continues at coordinate 1,810 of JAYMFT010143287.1, forward strand.
ACGTTAAACTGCTTACCTGCTGGTGGCTGTACGACTTGAAGGAACGTGTGTACCCAGCCGAACCCTTGGGCATGTATACATAACACACCAGGCGAGAGAAAGCGGTGCGGTGGTGGTGGTGAATAAGAAACTGTCACCATCAACCAACTCACAATTACACCATCTGTCATACCAAGTAACGTCGTAATGCTAACAAAGACTCCTTGAAACGTTCCTGATCATGTGAGGCGGCGAGGTGAATTCTCCAAATGAATAGCGATGGCTCACGGAGCCCTCTAGTCACAGGGGTAACCATAAAACTAAGGCGGAAGTGGCAGAAGCCCAGTGTGAGTACTGGTACTGTTCTGTGTAACTGCTGCTCTACGTCCAGTCTAAATACTGGTACCTGTTTGTGTACAGTCTGGTAGAAATCCTGTATCAGGAGAGGTAATGGCTCTGTTTGAGTATTGGCACTTGTGTGAATACCGGCATTTGGCTCGTGAAAATATTGGCTGTGGCTCTATGATTATATGCAGTGGCCCCGAGGTAAATATTGGCGCTGGCCGCGTGGGAGAACTCTCAGGAGCCGTTGTTAAGTACTGTCAGAGGCCACCAGTTTAAGTAGCGTCAGAGGCCACCAGTTTAAGCAGTGTCAGAGGCCACCAGTTTAAGTAGTGTCAGAGGCCACCAGTTTAAGTAGCGTCAGAGGCCACCAGTTTAAGTAGCGTCAGAGGCCACCAGTTTAAGTAGTGTCAGAGGCCACCAGTTTAAGTAGTGTCAGAGGCCACCAGTTTAAGTAGTGTCAGAGGCCACCAGTTTAAGTACCGGGCAGTATATCCCTACGTATGCGCCAACCCCCCCCCGAGACCGCAAGCGCTCATTCCATCAGAAAACTGACCCTCTGAGACACTGTCTCAAGCTTACCTTGGCCGCTGTCCTGGCTGGGCCAGCAGTACGAGTGAAGGGCGTAACATTCCCCCCACTGTTGTCAGAACAAGAAGGCCGTCGCCACACGCACCCCGCCAACACCTTTGTGTGCGCTTCGCCTTTGATGTGCCCCCCGTTGCAGCCTTCAAACACGTTGAGCCGTTACTTGCAATCACTCACATATTTTTGTGCAATATGTTCTAAGCTTTCATTTAAGCAGTGAAACAACCCGACCAGAAGCTTTGAATCTACCAAACCACACGACCACACACACACACACACAGGTACCCCAAAGCATAATTGTATTACTTCTACCTCCCTACCGGTGTCTACCTATCGACCTGGTTATCTACCTATTCACTGATGTTCTGTATTTCCTCTCCCTCTGAATGACAAAGCAGCAATTGAAAGAACTCCAGCAAAGCACTTCCTCTGTCTTGGTATGTCCCTCCAACCCTACTACACTCCTTTCACCAGCCATCTTGCCCTCACTCTTCCCTCAGAGCTCGTAACACCAGTGTCTGGAATATCTTCACACTGCAGCCTTGGAATCAGGCGTTACCAGCCCAACCTCACGACCCCGCTTCGACCCGCGCCGCCAAAACTCTGCGTCTCATAAAAAGTCGGGAAATCAAAGAGAATTAACGAGTGTGTGTGGCACGCGAGTATGAGGGTCCATTACTGACCGGGCCGGTTCCCTGCCATCACCACCGCCGGCAGTGGGCGACCACACTACCGGGACTATGGCCTCTAGTTCACGGAATCACGAGCAGCGTATCGCCCAGCTATATCAGAAGTTGGAGGTCATGGGATGACGGAGTTGTGACGTTTTAGCTCCACGCGTCACCGGGTACCTGATGGTGCCTCCCTTCCGAACCAAGTCGTCCCACGGATGATGGATCTCGCCTGTCAAAAACAACAACACATCTGCGTCACCTTCTCAGTATATCTTCCGTCGCCTCTGTGGCAAACGTCACCTCATCGCCACGTCTTCCGTCACCTAATCCAAGTATATCAGTCACCCGAGAGCTTCCTTCATCTCATAATAACATTTCAGTTGCATCGCCAGTGCGCCATCGCCACCTCCCCTACACATCCTCGATACCTACCCAAATAGATTACTTCTCATCGTTTGCTTTCATATATGAATGGATGTACTAGGTGATTAAAGGGGTGTCATTAGCGTGAGAGTGGAGTGCTTGTAGGAAGTGGAAAAATGGAGGAATCATAAGGAAGATGGATGTATCCTAAAATGACAGTGAAATAATGGGACAAGGATCATACAGTATGATGGGGCAGGAGTCCCGCTGTATGGTGGTGCATGGGTCCCATAGGAAGGTAAGGTAGGGGTCCCATAGCATGATGGGGGCCGGGTTCGGAAGAGAGAGACACATCAGGGTGCAGGCAATGCTGCGTGAGCTGAATGGTCATCTTAGTTTGGGCGAGGTGGACCTCAGCCTCAGCAGTGTGTGTGTGTGTGTGGAAAGAGCCACATATTTGTGACTTTAATGTTAGCCGTGGCCATCCGGCGTGTGTAGTGCGGGCATGAATAATTGACCTCACGCCTGGAAGCATAACTGATGTACATTAGCATTTCGGATTCTTTTTGAAAACTACGAGGACACGAACACTGAAATTATGCTTCATGGAATTCAAGAAACTAACACGAAGGGAGAGCAGAAACGTGGTGACCATCAGGAACCCGCGTCTTGTGTGTCCAGGGTAACGTCACCGCTGTATAACGTACATTCTGCCGAGGTGAGGCAGGTGGAAAAGGCAAGGAGGACCTGCCAGACACGGCGGCGACTCTGGTGGATCCTGACCATCAGCTGAGGAACCCGCTGACCCAGTAGGCAAAGCCTTCAAAGACATTGATTTATTCGTCCCAGAGATCTAAGCGTGAGGCTCAAGCACACGCACTCACACACACACACACCTCTGTCGTCACGCAAGCACACAAGATACCCTCACACAGGTGCTCAGGTATGCAGACAGCCACTATGATATTCACTTTTCGTCGCAACAAACGTTGTCTGTGAGGACATTCAGCGACATCAAAGTGATGGTTGAAATACGAAAATGAAAAAGCAAAAATACAATTCATGGCAGACGAGCCCCAAAACGGGCCAGAGCATATTATGGTATATTTCCATGCTGAGCGACCCTTAAGGTGCTGAAAGACTTCTAATAAGAAGGTTTCAGCATAAATGCTTCAGCCAGTGACTATTTAAGATAACTAGAATATAAAACCTGCAAGGTATCACTTTTCTCTACGGTCAACATCTTTATACGAAATATATTCCAATGTGTGTACTCTGCCTCCTGTTACTATTGCATTTCATATATTCTTTCTCAAGACCTTGTGGATATATATTCATGCCTGTCAGTGTACTTGGTAACAATGAATTAAGATACAGTCGAAGTTTTCCCCTTGAAGGAGATGTTTTCTTTTGAGATAAGCCTGGCATACGGCTTGGGGTGCGTCTCACTCAGTTCTTCAAAGGGCAAAGTTTACTCCAGGTGAATCGCATTACACGCAGCCGCGAAGGTAAATCAACCACAGGCAGACCATGACTCCTCCCCTGCATGATAGGCTGCTGGTCCGTCTGGGGTGGGCATCCATTCCATGATCAAACATCTCGTGATTACGTAAACGAGACGATGCTCTTCATCAATTCATGCGACATCTTTTCTCTTCCCTTCATTCCTGATCCAACTATATAAAGAAATGCTTTTCATTTCCACCCACTAATTCTCGACATCACAATAATTAACTAATATATTTTTTTCAGCTTATGTGTCTCGTTCTTCATTGTCCATCTACATCCAACTATCCTTGAGTCTCCTTCAGGCGACCATTAGGGGTTCAGGTCATCAGATCCAAGGAGTCGAACCGTCGTGCTCACCGAGATTAATGTACCACCGGCAGCTCCCCCGACCCCGAGACGTCCTCTTGTTCCAACTCCTCCGCTTCTTTGTCATATTCTTTGCCAGTGCTCTCCACCCCTCTGATCTGCATATCTTTTCCTCCCACGTCGTTATGAGCTCGTCAGCCGTCATAAACTGGTCATTTTCTGTCATAACCCGCTCTTTACTCCCGATATCTTTTTTTTTTTTTTAACATTTTGCAACCTGATCTCTCCCGAGTTCTGAAATGAAGCCTATCCACCGAGAGTGTTTTAAGAAGAGCTGTATTGATTTCGTTTCGAACGTCTTCACAGCTCGGTGTTTTCCCTGGTCTACACGTTGTTGTCTGTCCTGTTGGTGTCCGTCTCATCCTAACACCACTGCGCAACGTTGTCTGAGGATGGTGCGCAATATTACCACCATTCTGCGCTGCTGGCCCTGTCAGGACCTGCCCTGCCATGCCTGTCACCATTCTCTACAGCTATTGTCAGGACTCGAGCTGCTGCTAGAGTTGCTACCCTTCTTGTGTAACACAAAATCCCGACCCTCTAAGGGTCCAACCAGTGCCACTTGCCACCCGGTCCCGCAGCTGTACGTCATATCTAACATTCCGAACAATTATTGCGTGACAGATGACCTCTGCCTCTCTCCCTTCGTCAGGTCCCTACATTCCCGATTCTCTGTTCGTTTACTATCGTTTCTCTACTCAGTCTCATCATTCTTTATATAATTTCTTTCCTAATTTTAGCCTAAAAATCTATCTAGTTATTCTTGTTATTTATCACTCTGTCTCACGCTCTCTCTCTCTCTCTCTCTCTCTCTCTCTCTCTTGTCATTCCCTAACCACGCCTAAGGTCTCTCCCTTTGGACCTTGTGCCGAGTACCTTGTCCTCTGTCCTTACTTTGTCCATCTAGCGACCCAGACTCATCCATCACGACCTTTGCTGTCTTTTTCATTGTGCTTCCCGTTCCCCCTGAAGCATGTGTGTCTGGCACCCTCTTCCCTGCCAGCATATCCTAGCCCTGTGCCACATCTCTTTTGATATCCCCCAAATCTTCCTCATATCGAGACCCAATGTCTCCTCTCAACACCTTGGGCTCCTCCTATCTCCCCTATCTACCACCTCCATCTTTCTCTAGGTCTCTTGCCTTGCACTTTCTCTTCGTCTCCCACTTCCCTCTCTTACTATATCCACCACGGCTCGGTCTCCCATCTTCCTCCCCGACGCCCACACCTCCTTCCAACGTACCGCCCCGTCCACATCTCCCCGTCCTCGTCTCCCACCCCACCAAGACCGCCCCGTCTTACCCCATCCGCCTGACGGTGTGCCACCGCTTCTCCCAAGGCGAGCCTCCGCGCAAGCTTGATTTATTCCGCAACAGATTTGCATATTATTCAAGCCAGTTAATGAGAGCGTCCCGGTTGGCATTCCTGGGGAAAAAATATATATAAGTACTTTTAAAAAGTTTAAATTTCCGAAATTATTTCGTCAGACGGGACGCCCAGAAGCGCCGAGTGCATTTCCTCTCATCAATTACTGGGCTGGAAGTGGCCGATATACGTCGCACCACAGGAGGAGTGAGTGAGTGTGTGAGTGAGTGGGTCTAGGGCAGGAGAATCCATGCATCACCACCTCCACGTACCCTCCTCCTCTTGCTCCTGTGAGGGACACCCCAAACATCTCCCCCTGCCCACCCTACACCCTCCACTTTTCTTCCTGGTGATATAAGAGTACATGAAATTATCTGGGTGAAATATGCTGGCAGCAAACTTTCCCTAACTATAAGCTATATTCTCTCCTGGACCTTGATTTGCATACTTTTTGGCGGCGCGACGCCATTACCGAGTCGCGAAGCCGCTGTAGCGGGAGAAAACGCGAATATAATTTCCCTCAAGATTCTATTCCCTTCCAAGACTCATAAACGTCTGAGCGGCGACAAATAAAAGCCAGGTCGTTATTTTTGTGACAGGAGCGGCGCACAATGGCGTAGGGACGCCCTGCCGTCACTCACGCTCATGCGTTGCAGGCCACCGCCAGCATCACTCTCACTTCACACTTACTATGACGCGCGCGCACACTCGTAATCACCAACCGCCACACCGCTCTAACGAGAACGACACTTTGTAAACCGTGTATCATCTATATTCGAGCTCAACGCTTCAATTACTATAAATACAAAGTCATTCCAATCTGAGGGTTTAGTAAAATATCCGAACCTTGAGAAAAAGCCTAATATGTTCGTCAGAAACAGATTTAACCCAAAAAACCAGTAGGGAGATCGAGGTACAGTACAAGGCCCTACCAGTAATGTTTACCCAAGGTTAACACACCTGCTAACTAATTCACAGTAAGGGGACTCCATCAGCAACACTCCTCAAACGATCTAGACTGTTCATGTACAGTTAAAATCCCTGAGCACAACGATTTTAACCACTTGAGTATAATGACCTTAACTGAATGGCTCAAAGGCTGTTATCGAGCCCAAGAAATTTAGTCATAGTGCACAGGGACTCGAGTCTTCGTCCTACGAGGAGGCTAAATGATCTCCAGCAGAAAGATGATACGAGCATTACCAGGTAACAAACCCGCGTCGTCTAGTCCCACAAAGGCCAGCCAACCAGGCCGCAAGAATCACTCGAGGACCAACCTTTTCTACCCATAAATTTCGGGATGATATATAACCGCAGCCCAGGGAAAACAATGTAACAAAATGCCTTCATAAAACATCACGGCCAACGCAGCGACAGGCCGCGGCCCAGGAAGCACAGGTCTGGTTACACGCTGTCTCACAATTTTTCTCAGTCACTCGTTAGTCTCTTCAGCACGACGGTAAGTACCTCGAGCACGACATGCCCTCATACCTAAGGGTCGTCTCGTCGTGTCCAAGACCGTAAAAAACGCGTAGATATATCAATTCTAATCTGGTTCAGCAATTACCCATTTATAAAATGCTGCACTTTACAGACTCAAGATTATTCTGGTGATGCTGGCTGGCCTTACTGTGGGATACTAGTATTACATCTTTGTCCAAGATTCTAATTACTCATTCTGATTTGTAAATGCTACCATTTCCAAGATCACAATAAAGAAATACAAGATGACTTTTCTACTGGTGCTGTGCCAGTGAGGTCATGTTCTCTGGTGACTAAGATGAAGCACAAAACAAAGGATTTCCTTTTGGCTCTCGAAGCGTTTCAGTGCTTCGCTTACAACCCCAGGGCCCTACCTACCCCAGTTAGACAAGCGAATCACGCTTAGTTGGTTAAACGGGTGTTTTCTGAAGTTGAAACAATGTGAAGCAGAAGAATCTGAACTTATATTAGTCTCAGGGATACGAGAGATGATATAGCTTTATGCGAGAGGGAAATACTACATCTACCATTCCCACTTTGAAGTAGTTGTTGCTGGCTGCCCCGGCAGAGTGTAAGTGAAGACTGTATACAAACAATACAGCTGAATCAATACATCAGACACGGCCTGTATGGGTTTCATACAGTCCTCTACTCCTCCGAACCTCAGGACTTGGAAAAATGTTTCTTCCAAACAATGTTTCACCAAAAAAAAACCATCGAATAATGTTTAGCATTAACAAAAAGGGCAACGGCAGTCTGCAACCCACTATTACCTAACCGTGTCTGCCCACTACTAAATCCATCACGGCGATGCACCCTCTCGCGTCAGGCTAAGTAACCCGGGAGGGTAGCTTGCCACACACACACACGACAGCTTCCACGCAACAAAACTCTACGGACATTAAAACAACGTGTTCACATGCAGGCAACCGAGGCGAAACTTAACTCAAACGCACATGTGTGCATCCACATCATACACAAAGCCCAACACAGACGCACAAATTAATTACCAACCCGTTGCCATCTCCTGCATGAGGGGTAATACCCCATCATTACATTAATATAGGAGACAGCTTAAAACATAAACTGGCAATTCCTCTTAATTAGACACTCAAGCTGAAGGAACAATTCTTGTAATAGAAAATTAAAACACTGAAGACAAAAGCACTTTACCAGCTAACACATTACAGATGATATTAAAGAATATTCCGACTCTTGTGAACTTACTGCTACTAAAGACTTCTTCCTTAAAAGAGAACCATCATCATATTTTATAAACGTAAAATGTCTACTTTCGCTCTGAGATAAACACAGAATTTTCAAAACACAATATCATATTTCGTCGAGAGAGGAAAAAAATATAAATTGTTGGAAGAGCAGGGGATGTGGGGTGGGTAGTGGCAGGCCAGTGGATGATGGAGAGGGCCGAGCTGAGGTCAGTGTAGATGGGAGGGCGGCGGTGAATAGCCAGGGAGGAGATGTGGAGGGGTCAGCGCCGGAGTTATGGAGCGAAGGCTCTAAGATGAGGAAGGAAAGAGAGATATGGCAGCGGGTGTTGGTATGGGGTGTAGGAGACTACTGGTAGGAATGGTAGTCTGGGCTACTGGTAGTATTGGTAGTTGGGTCGCTCCTAGTGTTATCAACTCTAGTACGAGTCTATGCTTGTGGGAAACGATACAATACGAGGGAAGCTCCTCCTCATCATAATCCATCCCTTTCCATCTTTATGACGAGAGATGATGTACTCACCTCTCACCCATGTTCCTACTTTTCAGTTTTTCATCACTCTCTTATCTCTTCTCTCTGTTAGGCAGCACTGGGTAGGGAAGTACTGCCACCTGTTTATGGGGAGGGTTAGTGTCGTTGGAGCTCCCTACAGTGGCTGTCAAGATCCCCTCATTAGCCCAGATTGCTCTCTGTTCTTTCTGCCTCATATACATGTGCGTTGCTGGTACTCGGTCCGGAAACTCACATTCCATCTCACAAATAACGCGCGTTACTCTTTAGTCTTAACTTCAGATTTTCCTGTGGTGAGCGCTACCCGGCCTGGCCCTGCCTAACGGCAAAATCTCGTCGAAATTACTCGTAAGCAAGTACACAAACACACACACACACACACAATAAAAAAAAGGCAATACGAGGAACAAATAACTATTTGCCAGCCCTACCGTTTACTCTGGCCCTCTCTCAATACGTAACCAATTATAAGAGCGACGTATTTACCTGCGTTATGTATAATGAATAACGCCAACGCAGGCCACAGTGTAGCCCGAAAGATAATTAATAGTCGTCCAAATCAAATTACAGGGGTGAGAACGAGTTATACTGCACGCCACCTACCTGAAGGATCTTACGCTCCCTGGAAAACCAGGCGAGTAACGACCATAACTGCCTGGAATAAACATTAATAATCTTCTTTTTTCATATGATCTTAATTGTGTTGAGGGCAATATGTGTCCGGTGTGGTTGGCTGAGTTATTTCCGCCGTGCGTTGTGTTTACGTGCTTGTATCACCCTCCGGCTGAGATATGGGACGGCCGGGATCAGCTGGGGATACTGGCCGGCCCCACCAGGGATAGAGACGCAAGGGAGGGAGAGCGGCACCAACGCGGACACTAATAACAACGCGAACAGCGACGCGGGAAATGGTAGTGACGAGGGATGGTATCAGTCCTGAAGGCATTCCCAGCGGCGTCATGGAATAATTGGCTGGTTTTAAAATGGGTTCCCGCCCGAGGCCGACCAGGTATTTCAAGAGACTGTTTGAAGGGAGGGAGCCTTTCAGTAAGCATACGTCAGGCCTGGCCTGACTGGTTTGGTCTGTGGACCGACTGCCGTTACCAGGACTGGAACCTACTATCCGCTCGACCCTGAGCGGCCCGTGAATGCGTCATGGTCAGGAACGCTAACCGATACACCACAGAGGTCCAATTGATGAAATTCTCGTCTTTTTTTATGAAGTGCCTGAACATGACGCATAAAAGATGCATCCCAACATGAAAGTGACGAGCCTTTGAAATGCAATGGTTAGCGGTGAGGCCAAACCAGTCTATAGGGCCAGGGTTCGAGCCCCAGACAGCGCAGCCACTTCACAGCCAAGTAGTAGTAGTACGGGAGTGGTTCGAGGGCTGACAGGTCTGCCAGAAGAGTGGTGTAATCGCCACCAAGTGCATGCCTAAAGTCCGTTTCCTCAGCACTCCCGTCCCGAGGACCCGCTCGGGGGAAAAGTATGATAATCATCACAAATTGACCGACATCAAAAAATACAATATTTACTGCAAGCCTCCAAATCATGGATCAAATCCTAAAATACTTGATAAGCCTGTTGCCTTCCGCTATTATTATAATGTACGCTACAGATAAACACAGAGCAAGGGCCGGGTAAAGACAGCGTATTAGGGGATAAGAGCGAGGCAACAGTAGCGTCGATGGTCACGCGAGCAACTTATCCTTACAAACACCCACTATCACATACGTCACTAAATATCTTCGAAAAGAACAGTCACAATAATAATATTAATAATATCTCTAACAAAAGCAACAATAAAGAGAAAATATTTGTAATAATAATAGCAGTAAAAACTTTTAGAATTTTCATTTCCATAACTAATAGCTGAACTTTTCATATCAGTCGCAAATAATGATAATAAAAATAACATCATTTATTGTTATTATCATTATTATCATAAAACGTAAAAACTATCTGTAAGCAGTGTTAAAAATAACTAAGATACGTAGAACAAAGAGCAGATGAGGTAATCAAACCTGATAGTACATTACAAAGAAATTCAAAATCAAGATTGTCTGTGACAGCACAACAGATCACGAACAAAGCAGCAGTAAAAGAAAAAAAGCATGTACGTAATTTAAAAAGATATACCAAGAAACTTTACGTGTGGCTAAGGAGGAGCAAATCATGTCCGTCTTAGATCTGAAGCGAAGTATTTATCAAGTCTATCCTTCAACGTGTCCAATGTTCGTTATGACATCCTCAGTGGTGGAACAACTGACCAGCACGGGCGCTTGGCATGTAATTTGTGCATGTGGGGAGGAAGATTTACGTCCGTGGGTACGTGGACTTCATTTTCAATCGTGCATTATCTTAACCTTCTTTAAGCTGTCTGCATTCAGCGCTTTTGTTACATTTGGTTGAAATGTGTGTGTGTGTCATTACTACTTGTATGTTAAGGGGAGAGAGCTTCCCCACTCGTGTTGTTCCTTCTCTTAACCTCGCATTTATATGCTATGAACGCCTCCTCTTCACCGAGCTGGCACAGATTTTGTGTCATCCTAATATATATA
>JAYMFT010143298.1:0-12778 GCA_038088735.1 Panulirus argus
TCTCTCTCTCTCTCTCTCTCTCTCTCTCTCTCTCTCTCTCTCTCTCTCTCTCTCTCTCTCTCTCTGTTTCTTTCTCCTAGTCTACCGCCTAGCCGCCCACCCCGCCCAGGTCCACAGCTCGGCAACCCACGAGAATGGTTTGCAAAAGAAGAGTTCATTGACCATTACAACAGTGTAATAGTCTCTTAGCATCAAGTGGAATGTGACGCAATTTACATGTTTATATTTCTGTTGGTGAATGACCCCATAAAGTAAGTGTTTGTGGGGACGCCTCCTTGTCCAGGGACCTCGCCTTCGTCAGGAGTATCCCGCCCTTGTCCTGTATTCCTGCTGCTGCTCCTGCTGATGCGACAGGAGTATCCCGCCTTTATCTGTTGCTCCTACTGCTGCTGCTACGCCGGGAGTAGCACTCCCTTGTCTGTTGTTCCTGCTGCTGCTCTTGTGCCAGGAGTCTCCCGTTCCTTGTCTGTTGTCCCTGTTGCTGCTGCACCAGAAACTTCTACCCTTTTCTGTTGCCCCTTCTGCTGCTGCAACAGTAGTCCTAGACGAAGTATGTTGCCCATCTTACTCCTGCAGCTGCTCCATCAAGTCTTCCGCTCCAGTCTGTTACCCCCTCTACTGTTTCTGTTGCTGCGCCTTGTGGACTTATCTCTTGTCCTTCCCCATTGCTTCTGCTGCACTCAAAGTCCTGGAAATGTGTCTGTTGTCTGTCTTACTACGGCGTCTGCTGCGCCAGGAGCGCGCCAGACCTTTGTCTATGTCCTTCCTCGCTTAGAGCCCAGCGTTCCCCGTCCTTGTCTCCGTCCCTTCTGCCAGTGGTGTGATCCATGTTCTTTATCGAGTTGTTTTCACCCGGGGTGGGAGGAATTCTGGACAAATTAATTGAATTTACACCAGCGACGTGAGGCCCATGTTGTCCTGGGTGTCGGTGGGGGCTATTGTCATGGCTGGGGACCTCTTGTGCCACACTCGCCCGAATACTTTGTCACACACGCCGCTATGGATGTCAGGGTTGTCGAGGGCTTTTCCCAAAACGTATTCGTTGTCGTGTGTTCGCTGGCGAATATAGAAGACAGCACAACACATCCTGGGTTATCATAAACAGCCCCTGAGTATCGGAAGGGTCAGTGATGGCGGCGAAGTGAGCCACTACTACGGTGGCTGTCAAGTTCTCCTTGGCTCAGATTCCGGCTCTTTCTCTCTCCTCGACTTCAAGTCGGTTGATGGCATTCAGCCCACAAGCACACACTCTCCCTGCCTTACACATAGCACTCGTCAACGTGTATCTTGCATGTTTCTTTCTCCTTAACTGTATATATGCATGTGGTTAGCTGTGCGTGGTAGCCACCCGAATGGCAACACTTCGTCATAAGTAGAAAAAGTTCAAGAGAAGAAACCCCATCAGTGTCGCACTCACTTTCCGTACTGTACAATTAAGTAATTATAAATATGTAATTACACACACACACACACACACATCACTTGCCAGATGGACTCATATCATACCTACAAACGTTTATAGATGCACTAAAGTCATGAAGGAAGTCCGGAATATTGGTGATTGTAGCGACATAGAAAGAGATATGGAAGGGAATTCAACCCAAGCAGACGAAAAGTGATTATGCCATACTTATGATTACTAATTTGTTGGAAGTACAGTAAAGGCCAGTGCTCGCGAAAAGGATGCAGGGGTAAGTATGATAACCTTGTTAACGGAAAACAGTTCCAAAGTTTCAAATTGACTTTAAAGAAAACAAACCGTATATTAGCGGACGTCAAAATGTGTGAGAAGAAATGCGCCACGTATGTTGGACCCATACCGAAGCATCATTGCTAAACTGATCACCTCACTTGAGACAGTACGAGAGCGGGAGGCAAATGCTGTATCTGAACTGAGGGATCTTAGCTACACAGAGACGAGAGACGCCACAGACCTCACAATAGCGCAAATGGTCAAGAGGGAACATGATTACGAATTTTCAGTTCCCTAATGGTTACGTGATGATAGTAAGGAACATAGGAAAGAAACTAAGGAAAGTAAAGATGGGAAAGATGTAAATAGACGCTCCTATAGCGGAGAGTCATAGGCTAACAGACCAAATTAAATGAAGGAGTAAATTTGAGAAACATCAGAAATGTTTAAAAGTTGTGTGATACATCTGATAAGTTAGGAGACAGGGCTCCATGAGGGTAAAACTCCCTCTCCCATTGGGAAAATAGGCAATTATACGTGAAAGACCCTGAAGGAAGAACATAAGAACGGATGGGTGAAGAGGTGCCATCCTCTCATTGTCCAGTATCGTAACCGAACAAGATGCAATTTCGGCTGGACTATTTGATCCCTGGTATTCAGCTATGTTGCATGTGTTATGTTGTAAAGTGTAGGTGGGAGGACAAAAAGCAGAACATGATATTTGGTTTATGCGTGTGAATGCCCTCTCACGTCTCGTATGCCTGATCTATTCATTCTCTGTCCCGCTGTCTACCAGAATCCCAAACATCTTCTGTCCATCAACACACCATATATTCCCACTTTCCATCCGTAGCCCAAACCCTCACTATTCATCAGTTTTCTCTATACTCATTATCCACCAACTATCCCATACACGCATGCACACTATCACCGTTCATACACACCATCCACCAACCTGTACATGCACTATTCACATGCACTGTCCCCCAATAGCTATGCTTTCCACTTACAGACGCCTCTCTACGATGATCTAATTTGGCATCTGTTCTCTTTTCTTCATTTCTTTTCACTCTCCTCTCGCCTTCTCTCTCTCCCTCTGTCCTAACCCTTCTCCATCCTCCTGTTCCACTTCCCTCTTCCCTCTCGCCTCCTTCCCACACGTCTTCTGTCTCTGCCAGACCTTTCCTCTAACCCTATTTAGTCACCCTCGAGCGATGTCTCTCCCAGCATAAGGGTTCTGGCATCTCCCTAACTCTACAGTGATAAGATGATTACCCGAGTTCTGATCCCATCTACAAGAAGTCAAAAGTTTCTAATCACACAAGGAAAGAACTGAATCCCACGACGGTCTCTGGAAAGGAGTGAATACGGACGGTTGCTGAGCTTGCTGAGAGTACCATTTCACAGGGCGTCATCCCGATGTCCTTGCCTGATCTTGAGACTCTCCAGGCAGAAGTCCAGTATCGTCAGAACCGTTTCAAGTATATTTAAGAACTGGAATTTTAAGATGGTGCTTTAATTGATGATTCAATTGATATCTTAACTGATACTTGAACTTGTTTCAGCTGATAATCTAATTGGTGTTTTAATTGGTAATTTGATGACAGCTTCTTTGAAGTCGCCACGCCTTAAGCCATAAGAATATTCTACCCGATTATCAAACTGACAGACGAGAGTTGACCGAAGTAGTAGCAAGAGCAGCGTCAAAATGTCCATCTTTCACAAAAGGATGCATATGCAAATCTTTTCCATAAACGATTTTTTGAATGTTTTGAAAAACAAGCAAAACCATCCATCAACAACCTTCGAAGTTTGTTAACATTCAGCAAATGTCACTGTAGCTGAAACACCAAATTGATATGCTTCGTAAACACTGAAATAGAATTTACTCGTCAATTTGATATACTTCGTGAATACCGATATAAAATTACCTTTTTAAAGGATATCTTTAATGTTTTAGGAACAACGCAAAAGATGACGTCCCCAGGCCACCATTATTGTTCCACTGGTCTATCATCACTACTATTCTGCGTATGAACGTGTATGAAATTTATGAAGATGCGTGAAGGTGAACAGCATGCACGGGATAGTGTGAGTTGTGGTGATGTGGTGCACGGGGGTTTCCAGTCAATGGACTGAACCAGTGCATATAAGGCAGCCATAGAAAGGTCTCTAAAAAACATGGAAAGGTCTATGGGGCCTGGTTGTGGGTAGGAAGCTGTGGTTTCGGTGCATTACTCATGACAACTAGAGACTGAATGTGAGCGAATGTGGCCTTTTCTTAATATGTGCCTGGCGGTACCGCGCTAACCTGGTAAACGGCGAAGAATGGAATTTTATGTGTATGTATATATGAATGTATGCTTTGTATAGAGACGGATATGATATGGGCAAAACATGACAGTGTGCGTGTCATGTACGTGAGTAGATGTCAGAATGAAGGCACTTGGCCAGCTACTCAGCGTTGCCACTCGTGTTACTTGCTCGTATAAGGAAGGCCGGAAACCTCGTCTTTTCCCCGCACTGCCAACCCCAGCGGACGGCCTCTGTTTGTCCAGTATTGGATCTCGTAAGTCTGGGATTGTTGTGGCAGTCTGGCTGTCGCAGGACGCGCCTTTACAATGAGGCAAATTCCTGTTTCTAAAGCCTGATTTGCCGAGTCGAGGGATTTGAATTGTAGACGCGGGCGGGATGTGTGTGTGTGTGTGTGTGTGTCTATATACTAACCTAGAGCCTCCCTCCACCCTCAAGTAATACATATATATTTTTGTCAAAGATCCGCAGAACAGAAGTATGTCGACACCCGCTCCCCGTCAGCTGACACATCCACGACCCTCGGGTATTGTCGACGACCCTTTGTTGTTGTATATGACCCTCAGGTGTTGTGGGGACCCTTTGGTGTTGTAGGCGACACTTGGGTGTTGCCAAGCCCCTTTAGGTGTTGTCTACAACCTTTAGGAGTTATCTACAACCTTAGGGTGCTTTCGACGACACTTAGGTACTGCTAATGACCCTCAGTTGTTGTCGACGACCCTCGGGTGTTGTCGAGGACTCTCGAGTGTTATCGACGACCCTTGGGTGTTGTCGACGATTTTAGGGCGTAGTCGATGTCCCTCTGGTGCTGTCGCGACCCTCTGTTGTTGTCAGAGTCCCCTAGGTTTTGGGGGTTTGTTCCTGTCCCCATGGAGTTTTGAACCAGTGTTGACCTTAGTCCCGTCTGACGCTTGTAACCACACTTGAAGGATATCATTGTTTCCAGCACGCTGATGAATGTTATACTGAATTATATGATTAGCATTTTCATTAGATGTGTGACTGAATAGTTCTGTGTCAAATTGTCTTCCAATGTGTTTGCAGTCTTTCGTTCGCTATAAAACTGTCTTAAAGTTTTTCCATTTATGTAACTTTGTGCGTTCTTCATTTTCTTTTACTTTTGTTTCTGTCTTTCGTTGATATAAGTTAACGTAGCGATATCGGTAACTGCAACACCCAGGTGTCGTAAGATTAATACAGCCAGGTGGCTAGTGTTCAGGAGGGGAGACTTCTGCGTGTCTGTAGTGATGGATTGCTCTAAGGCTGGAGAACAGGATGTGAACAGCAGCTGACGCTGACTGAAAAGTGGGCACCAGGGAGGCCCTGCTCACTGGTCCTTTAACGATTCGCCTGAAATGCGGCTGAAGAGCTGCCTAACAAGCGGGTACTGAGGCAGTCCAACCCAAAGGTTCCCCTCCCTTCAAATGCCCCAAGATCATCCTTCTTAAGTGGCTCCTTGTAAAACTTTAATTGAACTTAGTGGGATCTTGCTCTCAACCTCCGGGAATAATCCCAGAGATTTTCTTAATCGCAGGATAACTGAGTACGTTTCTTATGCCTCCACACTTCCCCCAATTTCTTTTCTGCCCCAGTTAGAGAAATGGTGAGACTTCTTTGAACAGATAACTGGGTAAGACCTGCATGGATGAAATAAAGGCAGAGAACTGCTTGAACAAATGATATTAAGTGAAAAATGCTTGAAGAAATAGGATTGGGTGATGAGGCTTGACAGATCAGGAAGAACTGGTTGAGACCTGAGTGTACTAATGGAATTGGATGAGACCTCACTAAACTAATGAAACTGGGCAAGAACTAATTGAACTCATAAAACTGAGTGAGGTCTGATACAATTTGATGAAAGCTGCTTAAACAAAAGTTTGGGCGAGACGTGTTTGCTTTAACAATTAAGCTACGCGTAAATCAGCATTCATAAATGAAAGTTCGCATTCTATATTTCTCTCTTAAGATTACTCTGGGAATTACGCTAAAATGTTAGTAAATAAACCTAGAACATAAAATACTGTCCTTACACTTGGGTGTGACACGAGTCACGAAACGTGTTGTGTTGTGTTACTGTATACCTAAGAGGAATTACGCCACTGGTTTCTACTTGAGTTTGGTTCTACCCTCGCCATAAACTTTGGCCAGCTTATTGGTAATCTACCTGAGCAGTATAAAAGCATCGTTAGAAAAATGGAGAACATCTGCAAGAAACTGATGATAAATGCTGAGTTAACTGTCGTATCCAGTGAAACATGTTTGAGAAATCTTCCTAGTCATACACACACATACACACACACACAAACAGATAGATAGATAGATGAGGCTATTATGGCGAGGCAGTTCCCAATCTCTAAACAGAGGATCACAATCTGCTGCATATATGAATACTGAACAACCATCCAAGTAAGAGAATGATTGCCGTCATAAACATGTTTGGGAGGGGGTCATCTGTTTCCTTCTGTGACGTCATGGAATGACCTTTTCTGACTGATGCGTCTCATTACGGGTTGCGGCGGAGCCCGCACCATGATTTACAGTCAGCAGAGGACGGGTCACAGGGTGGCTTGTGGTGGCGGGCGGGCGGTCGGGCAGGAGGGGGGCTGATCCTGTCATATGACTGTGTGAGAGTGGGGAGTGGTGAGAAGGTCTGAGTGTGTGTGTGTGTGTGTGTGTGTGTGTGTCGTTATCTATTTGATAAGGCAAAGGATGTGGGCGTCTGTTGAAGGAAGGGGAAGATGAAGGGAGACAGAAGTGGGGAGGATATCCAGTGTGAGAAAGGCTAGGGAGGAACCCTGTATTCTCCTGAGGGCGAGAGAGAGAGAGAGAGAAGGAGGGAAGCTCGTTTATGGCGTAGGGATACGTCGTAAGGAACGAAGGAAAAGAGATATGTGTATAAGGCAACGTGAAAATACGATAAAGAATAACAAACAGAAGAGTTAAGATTAAAAGATAAAGAATTTGTAAAAGAAGAAATCGCGTTAGTACACACACACACACACATACACCTAGGACACATGATGAGGGCAATAGAGCATTACACCGTGCGCCCAGGTCACGACACCAGCACACACTCTTGGGATATTGCATCCTACCCCCAAGGTTCGAGGCCAGTTGACCCAGGACACGACGCCAGCACACCCCAGTGCACGACTCCCGTACACCCAGGGCACGACACGCATATAATCAAAGGCCTTATGACCAACACCAGCTTTATTACCCGCGCTCGCTCCGTCTTTTTAACTCCTGCTAGTTAGTGGGATGGGTGCCACCCAGCAGTGCCACCCACTAGTGTCACACACCAGTGCCACCCATCAGTGTCGGACACGATTGCCACCTATCGGTGTCACACACAATCGCCAACCACTCGTATTCACTCACCAGTGGCACCCACCAGTGACCTCCGTAAGTGTCATCCATCAGTGCCAGTCACCAGTGCCACCCAACAGTGTATAACACGAGTGTCACACAAACGTCAATGAGACACACACGAGTGCCACACACTAGTATCATCCATTAGTCTCACACACCAGTGCCACGCACCAGTGTCATACACTAGTGCCAGCCACGAGTACCACACCAGTGTCAAACACCAGCGCCACCCAACAGTGCCAAACACGCGTCACACACTATTGCCACACACCAGTATTACCCACTAGTGTCATATGTCAGTGACACCCACCAGTGTACTCACCTGTGCCGAATTCCAATACAAAAACCAGTTTCGCACACCAATGGCACCCTCCAGTGACACACATCTTTGGTATCTACTGGCACCATCCACCAGTGCCATCCACCGGTCCCATCTATTACTGTCACAAACACCCGTATTAACTACTGTTTCCAAGCAACAGTGTCACCCGTCAGTGTTACATACCAGTGTCACACACTAGCGTCTTACATTAATGCCACAAAATAGTGTCAGACACCAGTGTCACACATCAGTGCTACAGACCACTGCCACACACTAGTGCCACACACCAGTGTCAAACCACACCACACCACGTACCTGAATGTGTTCGCAGATGACGAAGCAAAGGCCATAAGGGTAGTGAAAAAGCTAGGAGGACTGCACCAACTTACAAGGGGACCTAAACAAAGTGCAGAGTTGGTCCGATGCATGGTTGATGAAATTCAACCTGTTGCCAGAGACCCACATTTGGAGAATACCTAAGAAGTCAAACTTCCTGCTGGTAGATATCAGAAAAACTTTCAGGTATATGGATAAGAAAATTGTTTAGCAAGGTGTTCATATCCTTCAAAAGGCCAAAACTAGAATATGCTTCATAAGCTTGGCCACAGCACCTAAAGTAGCACAAAGAGTTTATAGATAAGGTCCAGTGGAGGGCTACAAAGATGGTATACCAGAATAAAGAGAGCTGAGTGAAAGGAAAAGGCTAGATGCTGTACATTTGACCACACTCGAAGAGATAAGAGTGAGGGGTGACCTGATCACATCCTTTAAGTTTCTAGTTCAGATCGATAACGTGCACTGAAGAAGCAGGGATAAGAGCAAACAGAGGATATAACGCGATATTAAGCAAGAGACTTCTTAAGAAATGCAAAGGAGCACTTTTATAATATGACTGGTGGATGAATAGAATGAAATGACTG
Source organism: Panulirus argus (assembly GCA_038088735.1). Lineage (NCBI taxonomy): Eukaryota > Metazoa > Arthropoda > Malacostraca > Decapoda > Palinuridae > Panulirus > Panulirus argus. Next base: position 8,621 of record JAYMFT010143298.1, read on the forward strand.
AGGACATGGTTTATACAGACAGCGGTCTGGACAGATTCGAGAATTTGTGTGACCGTAGAGAATGTTCAAGAGATGAAGCCTTACGAGTATAATTCTCCCTCCCCGTACAGTACAAACAGGTAATTACAGCGTGGCGCATGATCTTCCCAGCTCATATACTAGCGGAAGCTCAGCCCGGAGCGAACACTATTCAGCGTTCGTAATTACCTCGCTTGGACTTTTTCGACATGTCTGTAAGTAAATCCTTTGCAGGTTTTTTTTTTTTCCTTTCTCTCTCTTTCTCTTCGTGTAAAGTCATGAGTAAAAGTCGAGTGAGAGATATGTGATGTGAGGCGTGGAGGGATAGTGGAAGAGGTGGAAGGACAGTGCTAAAAGCAAAGGGAGAGTGGAAGAGAGTGGGGAGAATGGAAGAGGTAGAAAGAGAAGGGAAAGAGGTAGAGGGAGATTTGAAATACATGACAGAACTGAAGGTATCATGATTGTAAGACAGTGATGATTTCCCAAATCCCTAATCTGTTCGAGACAGACAAGACAGTAATGCAGAAGGCACCCCTTCGCCTACCACTCCCTCTGGCAGGATGATAGATAAGGAGGAATTATTTCTGTGATAATTGATATAATTTCGTATCATTCACTTCTGTATTTGAAAACAGCGTCGTGTCATTTGTAAAGATAAGCTCTATAGTGAGTGTGTTTCCTCTTGTTGATCTGTAATTCACCGGTACAAGTTGAAATGACTCACAGAGACTGATTGGCTTTTTTGGAACGTTTATTATCTGCTAATGCATCGGTACTCTTGTCCATGTACATGTATATGTCTCCATACTCTTCCCTTGTTTCCAGTCATTGGGTGAAATGGAGGCTAAAGTCGTCAAATCATATGACTCCTATTTCAGTCTTTTCCATTTTTTTTTTTATATTCTTGTCTCATGTCTGGAAGTAATTCTTTAAAGTCGTCTGTATGATGCTAAGTTTACTGTGTGTATGTTGCTCAAGAGCCCACTGCAGTTGTTCTCACAGTTCTTGTGACTGCTCTTCATGATCTGCTTTCCCTTCCAGCTGAATACAGACGTGTCCTGCAACACCATCCTGCTGGATTCTGACTCTCGTCCCCTCAGAGCCTTTCAGGTTGCTCCCAAGGTTACATTCACCTTTCGCTCTCCCATTGAGCCGGGGCGCTAGTCGCTTTGAGCAGAATCATACTGTTATTTATTTTTGTTTCATAGTGAACTCCTTGATGTAATTGACTTCTTTGATCGCCGAGTTCTCAGTTATTTGAGTTTGAATCTTTTTATACATTATTTTCAAAGGGTTCGCTGTTCATTTACTTCTCCTCAGCTGGTTTTTGATCTTTACGTACCCAAATGTTTTGTTGTTTGGTTTCTCATCCCGAGTTAACTCGTTCCCAGTCTTCAAAGGGCCTTCCTTTGTCTCGATCGTGTTTATTTTCTCATTTCTTGCGGACTCGGATTTTAGAGGGACGTTCCTTATTTGGTTTCTGAATAAAATGCAGTTCCATCGGTTTGGAGGAAGAGTGGGAGGAAGGGAGAGGGAGAGAGAGTGGAAGAGGTAGTGGAAGGGACGGAGGATGAACGGTAAGAGATGTTGGGAAAGTGGAAGAGGAGAGAGAGACTAAACAGATAGAAGGGGGATGAATGAGATGGAAGGAGGATGGAAGAGGTAGTTGGATAGGTAAGGAGTGTAGGAGAGGTAGATGGAGTGAGGGAATATTTGCGGGAAAGATGGAACGACAGTGGGAGAGGTGGAAGACGAGTGGCTGAGGTAAGGAAGAGTGGAGAAGCAGAGGGAGAGGCAAAGAAATTGAAGAAGGGTGAGAAGGGAGTGAGAGCAAGGGAGATAGCGGGAAAGGTGTTGTGAGAGTGGGATAGGTAGAGAGAAAGAGAGAGTGAGAGAGTGTGGTTAAGGTGGGGCGAGATTGTGCAAGTGACGAAGAGTGAGAGTGGTTGATGCTTGAGGGAGAGAGTGCCAAGGGAAGAAGACTATTGCAAAACAAGAAAGAGGGTGAAGTAGATTGTGAGAGAGAGAGAGAGAGAGAGAGAGAGAGAGAGAGAGAGAGAGAGAGAGAGCGCGCGATAGGGAGAGAAAGGGAGAGGTTTTCGGCGCGGAGAAGAGAGAGAAGGAGGGAGGTAAGTAGCGTGTTAGGGGCCCAGCCGTATGGATCTGACAGGTGAGGGGAGTGAGGCTGAACACACAAAACTCTCACATACTGTACAACATATTGGGGGAAGGGTTGTGCATAGGAGAGGTTGGGGTTGTCTGTAAGGGGAGGGAAGGTGGGGTTGTTTTAGGAAGAAGGGAGGGTTGTGGGGATAGTATGTTGACGAGATGGGGTGGTTATGTGTGTATGTGTGGGAGAGATGATTGCGTTTTCTGTAAAACAAGTGGGGTTCTGTAAAAGGGTAGTGGGATTTGTGTAGTGGAGATGGGGGTTGTGTGTACGTGGAAGTATTTGGGAAGGACTGCTAGGAGATGTAACGGGCCATGACAAGGTTATATGCTGGAGGACAGTAATAGTGTTCTGAGGTCATATCCATTTCAGAAAAGAGTGCTGGAGTACCACCAGGCCCTATTTCAGAAAAGGACCCTGGGATAACACTAGGATCCATTTCAAAAACTGTTTCCTGGGAGTAGCACCATAACCCAGTTCAGAAAGAAGCCGTGGCGTAACACAAGGACCCATTTCAGAAAGTCCTTGAGGTAATCATAAACAAGTAAACGAATACAGCGAAGCTTAATAAAAAAGAATATAATGTTCCCGAAATTTTATGACTCGGATTTTGAGTGGTGTGTGTGTGTGTGTGTGATATATTGCTCCTCCTTGATATGCCTTACGGCCCCACATTCTTCATTCTAGTATATCGAATTTTGACAGTTCATCAGTCTTTCCCGCCCGTGCAGAGTCCTTTCTCGAAGGTCATTAGGTCGCTTCAGAGACTCTGTCTCTTAAGTCATTAATGAATATTATCTTCTTTCTTTATCGGCCTTCCTCAGTTAGCTTTATTATGCTTAACGGGCCTGTTAAATGGATCTGCTGTCTACATAATTATTGTTCTGTTTTTTTTTCTGGATTTCCTCCAAGACTATTACTGGATTTTTCTCTCTCTAGTTTTCTTAACTTGTTTTCATTACTTTCCTGTTCTGAATTTTGATACATTCTTCATATACGTTTCTCGTGTTCAGTTTGTAGAATGAATATTTTTGTTCAACCATTTTATGGAAGTTTTAAAAGGAATATTTTTCTGTCATCGTGTCTCGTATTTACCTAATATTCGCTCGATAATATTTACCCTATTGCTCTCCTGGTCTCCCTGCCTCACACATGCACACACATTGTGGTGTAGTGGTTAGCATTACTGACCATGAGTTAGGGCAAGGCCTGCCCGAGGGAGGACCCACATGAGTTCGAATCCTGGGAGCGGCAGTTGAACCACAAACGATTCCAGCTGTTCATCCTCACCTCGGAGTTGGTCGATAAACGAGTACCTGGCTTAGGCAGGTGTGTGTGTGTGTGTGTGTGTGTGTGTGTGTGTGTGTGTGTGTGTGTGTGTGCATACGTTTACAAGAATAGATACATACACACAAGGTTAGGAAACGGAATAACACGGGCCTAAAACTCTCTCACCCGTAACACACAAATAGTAATCACAAATGGTAATCGCAAATTGTAATCACATTGTAACCACAAATTGTAATCACACACACACACACACTCATAGGTCAAGAGAGTTAAACGATGCAGCTTCTTTATCTTTAATATATGGAAATAAACGTAACATGTCTTTCCCGCTACCTGACACCAAGAACGGGTCTGGAAAAAGCCTCATTTTGTCTCGGGGGACACTGACTGAAACCTGGAATCTGAAACTGGCTCATGAAAAAAAGATTTCAAACGTTCCCGGAAACGGGCGTGTGTGCGCACATTTCCCCGTGTAGAGCTTTTCGTACGCGTGTTTGCGTATATCTATCCATGTAAATCTTTGTGCAAAGACACGAGTGTGTGTGTGTGTGTGTGAACACTCGTATGAGTACATATATATGTGCTTGTAAGTATGTTAGAACATGTGATATATATATATATATATATATATATATATATATATATATATATATATATATATATATATTTTTTTTTTTTTT
>JAYMFT010143309.1:0-12778 GCA_038088735.1 Panulirus argus
TCATTTCTTTCTTCATTCCATCTAGTCACACCACATGCTCTTCTCAAATAGCTCATTTCCACAGCCTGGATTCTTGATCTCTGTGACTCATTCCATGTCTATGTTTTGGCTGCATAAGTCAGGGTTAGAAGGACTATGTTGTCCCTTAATCCTCTCTCCACTTCCATACTTACACATCTACCCATTATTGTTCTATTAAGGGAACCAATGACTCTTCTACCCTTTACTGTTCTCCCCCTTATCTCTCCTTTCATATCACCAAACTTACTCAAGACAGCTCATAAATACTTAAATTACCTCACTTCCTCCAGTCTTTCTCCCCCATCCGAAGCACAATTTAGCACACTTTCTTCTTTCACTCTAAATGGTTTTACAAAATCTATACTTTCACTCTGTTTCTTTTCAAACAACATTACTTTACTTTTACTGGCATTTACCTACAATTTCATATGCTTACACACATTATAACACATACTTACAAGCTTCTGCTACTCCTCTTTACTCTCAGCAAAACAACACAGTAGGAGTTGCAGAAGGCAAGAGGCCATACTTTCATGCAAGTCATTTACATACCTAACAAAGAGTTATTGCTCTAGAACAAAACCCTATGGTACTCCAATGGTGATCTTACCCAGTTTCAAGAAAGCTCCTCTGACATGTCTCCTTTGTTCCCTTCCACCAAGATAATCTTCAATCCACTGAAGGAGTTTCCCTTTTATTACCGCCTGTTAATCCAGCTTCTGAATCAGACTCCAATCCAGTAGAATGTCTTATACAATCAATCATCCCACCCTTCTCTAGTATGTGTGTAATTATCTATTTGTATTGTATCGGGAGGAAGTTTAACACTTGTGGGGCCCATCTCTTGAACTCTCTCTACCATCCTATAACCTCTTTAAATTTAAATATGCTGTATTTATTAACCATGTCGTCATTCATTCTCTTCCATTCATCAGCCACTCTTGTACTATAAAAGTATTTCTTTACATCCTTACAAAATTCTTAATTTCATAGTATGACCTTGGTTTCTCTATCACTACATACCTTAAAGAACTATCCATGTAGCCAACATCCTTCCAAAACTTGGAGGTTATGATCAGGTCACCCCTGAGTCTTGCTATCTTCCAAGGTGGGTAAATTTAAGGCCTCCTACCTTTCTCTGTAGCTCACCCCTCTTAATTCTGGCACCACATTTGTTGCCATCCCCTGTACTTTCTCTGAGCTCTTTGTGTGTCTAGTTTAGGCCCTATGTAGGGCATAAATACCTTACCAACATTTCCTTACCCATATACTAGAAAGTTACTCTGATATTTGCCAAAAAACAGTTTCTCTTTTTAATCATTCTCCAAATATGGGACTGATGACAGGATGATGTCCACTCCCAAGTACTTCTCACTCACAGAATCCTGAAGCTTACTTTCAGCTAGGTAATAATCATATTGAGGCCATCTTTCACAGTGGCCCATCCTCATTACTTTACATTTGTTCATGTTGAATTTCATCAATCACATTTCAGACCAGCTTTGGAGTCTGCTCAAGTCTCCTTGTAAGCTGATACAATCCTTGCTTTTCAGATAGGATTCCATACCTTCAGGCAAGTCATTTATATAAATCAGGAAGAGTAATGGTCCCATTTGGAAACAGGCTTCTCTGACATGCATCCTTCGTTCCCTCCCACTGAGCTAATCTTGTGCATCACAGGTATTTCCCCCTTATTTCTGACTGGTGTTGCATCTTCTTAATCAGCCTCCTATTGTAGTAGTGTCAAATGCCTTCTGGTAGTCCAGGTACAAAAAGTCCACCCAGCCTTCTCTTTTGTCCAGGACTGAGTTCACTCTCTTGTAAAACTCTTAAAAGTTTAGTTACATATGACCTTTCCCTAAAACCATGCTGTCTCGCGCTTAAGAAACCTCCACAGAAAGTCATCCATTCTTTCTAATACTCTTTCCAGAACCTTACACACTATACTTGTTAGGAATACCAGTCAGTAGTTTAATACCTGTTCTTAGGTCAACTTTCTTATGTATTTAGGAATGATGTTTGCCCCTTTTCCATTCCCCTGACTACTATATCTCTCTCAGGTGACATAGTGATGAGTGATTCAAGTGGTTTATCTATTATATCTGCCTGCACTCTTATGGGTCAAGTCAAAGAATTTTCTTAACATCTTTTCTAGAAATCTCAACAATTTCTGAAATCTCCTCCCCATTCCATCTCATTTGTGTTTGGGATATGGTATCTTCAACTGTGAAGAAATTTTGGAATTTGTTATTCAGTTCCTCCCACATCCTTATATCATTACCTACAATTTTTGCCTCTGAATCCCTTAGCCTTACTAGCTCCTCCTTAGCTGACAACTGACTCCTGATAAATTTATGGAAAAGTTTTGAATTCTCAGCTGCCTTGTCCGCAATATTCTTTTCAAAGTTTCTTTGTTCTCTTTTCTTGCCCTGCTATACCCATTCCATGTTCTCATAATGTACATTACAAATTTCACATCTCAAAGCTCCTTTGCTGTGATATTTTTTATTAAATCATTCCTTCCTCTTTCTTACTGTCCCTCTGTATTTGAGGCTTGAGGTACCCATATCTCTACTTCATTGTAAATTTCACAGAAACTCTCAACATAAAGTCCTGGCTACTGAATTCCATTTGTCAATATAGGTTACCATAGAAATGATTTTGGTTTGTGTGGTTTCTAAGATTTGTTTGTCCCTCTGTGTAATTCCCTATTTGTACTGTACGGGGATGGAGTTTCACTCTTATTGGGGCCGCATTTCTTAAACATTCTCTACTATCATACAGATTCTTAAATCATATATGTTGTCTGCATTAACCATGTCCTCACTCTTTCTTTTCCATTCATCCTCCATTATCGTACTATAAAAGTACTTCTTAACATATTCTTAAACAAATTTATGCTTAATTTCATGTTATGTCCTCAAATTGTTCTATCCCTATATCTCTTGATGAACTATAACTGTCTATATCATCAATCTATTTTAAAAACTTATAGGTTTTGACCAAGTCACTCCTTGCTCTTTCCTCTTCCAAGGTTGGCAAATCTAAAGCCTCTAGAATTTCCCTTAACTCAACTCTCTTAGTTCTGCTCCAAACTTTTATTGCCCTTCTCTGGACTTTCTCTATCAGCTCTTTCTGCTTCTTGAGATTTTGTGACCAAACTTGAGAAGCATATTGTTTTAGCCTTATGTAGGATATGAAAAGTTTCCAAACCACATACTCAAAAGCTATTCTCATATTTACTAGCCGACAGTTTGTCTCAACTATTCTTCTAATGGGGTACTCTAGCATCAGGTTGGAGACAATGTTGACTTCCAAGTCTATCTCACATATAGAATCCTGAAGATTATTTCCTACTTGATAATAATCGTATTGAGGTCTTTCACTTATTTCCTTACATGAGCTCTGGCTGAATTTCATCAACCAATTTTGGAGTGTGTTTATGCCTCCTTGAACAGCGATGCAATCATCCTCATTCTTCACTGCCCTCCTGACCTTTGCATCATCTGCATATTCAGGTAGGTGTCCATTCAGGCAAGTCATTTACATAGATCAAGAAGATTATATACCACTTCACTGGTTACTTCAATCCATTTGGTGATGGCTCCTGTAACATGCATCCTTTATTCCCTCATGCTAAGATAATCTCCAATCCATCAAAGAAGTTTCCCCTCTAATCCTTCCTGGTGATACTGCTTCTCAATCAGCCCCCTATGTGGTACAGTCCCAAATGCTTTCTGGCAGTTCAGATATAAAAAAAACTTACTCTGCCTGCTTACTACCTATTTGTTTAAGACTGAGCTCACTCTCTCAAAGAACTCTAAGAGGTTTGTTAAACACCTCCTCCTTTCCCTAAATCTGTACTGTCCCTTATTTTGGTAATTTCTCCTCTGTACAGTCATCCAATTGCTTTCTAATAATCTTTCCTAAAGCCTTACAAACCACACTCATTAGTGAAACTTGTCTGCATTTAAGTGCCTGTTCCTGGTTTCCTTTCATATAGCTATGCATGATGTTTGCCATTTTTCTTTCCCAAGACAATTTGCTTCTCCACAGTGACATCTTGAACAGTATTTCCATTGGCTTGTCTTGCATATCTGCACACATCTTCAGCACATTTGGCAAGACATCATTAGGGCCATGACCCTTACAAGGGTCAAATCCTTTTAGTATTCTGTCAAATTTTCTAGATGCCTTGATGATTTCTAAAACCATCCCATTCTATACACCTTGTTTTAAGGCTAATGGGTCTTCCACTGTAAAAACACTTTTGAACTTGTTATTCAGTTCCTCACATACCCTTTCATCAGCCTCTTCAATTCTTCCCTTTGCATCCCTTAGACTGTTTAGCTACTCCTTAACTGACTACTAACTCCTGATGAATTTATGGAAGAGACAGCGTGTGTATGTGTGTGTGTGTGTGTGTGAGAGTATTCCCTTGATACCACTTGATATACTGCATATATACTGCATGTTTATGCAACAAGTTAAACTCATAGCACAACACTAAAGCTGCTACCATACTTGAATCTGTGTTTAATTTACAGAATCATCTCTCCAACCATTAGTATGACTTGGAGAAAAAGAAAATGATCATACCATTAACCATTACTGTAATCAACTAGGAAAATATCATTGCATTTTAGAAGGTTTTGAGCTAAATATACCTATCTTTTACAATTAAATAATTAAGTTACTGCAAAGTACAAAGGCTGATCTTCAACTTGAAAGATCATAATGATTCTGATTTGTCATCCTATGATTACTGTCTGGACATGAACAGGTACATATAAAGTGTAAAAACTTTTCAGCATATACTATCACTTTTGCCCTTCATTATAAAGAGCCTACTTTGAGAAAAATGATTCATTCTAGTATAGTAAATGATCCTTTATTTCTCTCACTACTTACCAACAAATAAATTGTTCTTTTAAATCACAAAAAAGTCTTTGTTCTTGTAAGACAAGGTGATGACTGTGTAGGGCAATCTTTTTAATAAAATTTTTCAGATGCTAGCATTAGGACAAGTGTTCATGTATTAAATAAATTTAACATAGCTTGGCTTTGAAATTCTAACAAAAACCTACTCATAAATTTTTTTCCTTTCAAATTCCATCACAAAATGCAGTCTCCTTGGAATTATTCTATGATGAATTACAAAATTTTACTTTTCTCTTGTCCATCTTCCAGCAAATAGGTTTTCTGATTGTAAAAATCCTACCAACATGTAATATTTCATCCACATGTATTATGCTTGAGACCTACAGGAGGCTGAGGTTAAATTTTGTAATCATTAAAGCAAGGAATGCCTCATGCTTCCAACTGAAACCTAGGTGTTCAATAAAAGCCCAGGGAACTATGGAACACAAGATGGCACTTGAGAAAAGGATAAAAGTACAGCCATCTCAATTATGTTAATACCAGTTTTACTGCCTCTGTTTAATTTTCATGTTCAATGAAATTTTATCAAACCATTTTCAATGGTTATCTTCATGAGTGCTCTAATCTGACCTTGTTCTTTCCAAGGGTATAGGGTCATTAACCCCTTGACTCCTGAGTTACATCTTCTTTCCACTTCATGATTCCTAGTTTTGCAAGTTGCATAAAAATATAGTTGGTAGTCAGCCATCAACCAGGGAGGTACATTAACAGTACTACCCACCTGGTTATTGGAAGGGTGAGTGATGGCTGTATAACTATTACAACTTAACTCAGGAAAGTTGCCACTAAGTGTGTTTTTTCACTGCCTTTACCTACAATAAAAAATCAATTACTATTAATTATTAGGATTTATCTTATATATTAAATTTTTTCTTGCTATAATCATTGTGAAGCAGTGACAGATTTTGCATTACAGCAAAATTATAGGGCAGCATAATTACCAGCTGCACTTGACACATGCAGTTCTTGCAAGATCAGGCAAATGTTGGCAACATAGCCTACAGTTGTGTTAAAAGCAACTTCTGCCTCATCTTGATCAGCTTTCAATGCTGGAAGAGTCAGTGTCCATAAAATCATTCTCCCCATAATCCAGAGACAGATCATCATTGTCCAGTAATTCAAAATCATCTGCCAGGTCCTCTAAATCCAGCTGAAAGCTGCTCAGTTTCCTTCCTTAAAAACTCAAAGAGAATGTACTATTACTGGCATGGCTGGCATATGAATGACTGTACACAGAAATTATTGTGTACCACCACCTCAGCAACCACCCAGGCTCTGGAGCCATCCTTGAAATAAAGGTGCAAAACTTGAGACATAAAGGATATCTCTGATGCTTCTTCCCAAGTGAACTCCCTCAAGGGGGTGGTCATGGCAACAAAGGCTCCATAACTAGTGAACTCCAGTGCCGCTTCTTAGCCGCTAGTGCTTCACCCTTAACAGGCCACTGGCAGATGATATCTCTAGCACAATGTTTGCAGAGGCTCTTACCTAATGTTCCTACTGACTACTTCTACCTAATGCTCCTGCCTTATGTTCTTACCTACTACTTCTACCTAATGCTCCTGCCTAAATGTTCCTAACTACTACTTCTATCTATCTATATCTTTGATGCCTGTACCAATTGGAACTCCCTCAAAGGGGTGGCCACAGCAACAGAATCTCCATAACTAAAGAACTCCAATGCCATTTCATAGCCCTTAGTGCCTCATCTTAACAGGTAACTAGCAGAAGGCAAGTCTAGCATAATGTTTGCAGAGGCTCCTACCTAATGTTCCTAATGACTAATACTACCTACTACTTCTACCTAATGCTCCTGTCTAAATGTTCCTACCTACTTCTTCTACCATTTTGCTAAAAGGCAGGGCTAACAAATAGTGCTCAATGCAGGAAAATCTAGAGTTATGAAGAATGAGCTGTGTAAGTTAAGTGTTGTCAAGTGTTTGTGGACAAAATGCCAGTAGTCCACAAGTTATTGTGGCAGAAGGAAAAGACAGCTACCTGGGTCAGATGAATGCAACTTGACAACCTCTAAAGTGCTGGCTTACTAAGCAGATGTCACTAACCCTCCTGATACCCAGGCAGGTAGTACTGGTAAACTGACGGCATGTCACAACAGTACACTACATCAATCCAATTCATTCTATTGAGTGCATTCCTTTCACCCTCCTGAATCCATATGGAATCAGGCCCACCTATCCAAAAGCCTCCTTCACACAATCCTCTCACTTCCTTCTTAGTCTTCCCCTTCCCTTCGTTCCCTCCACTTCTGGTATCTCCTCTCCATATACCTGAATCATTTCAGTGCACTCTGGTCACTTCTCAAGCAGAATGAGATTAATAACAAAACTATGGAGCCTTTCATGAATGTATTCCTTTGTGAGAAATTGGGGCCTGAACATTCATGATGATAACATACATTGGATGGAATAAGCTGGAAACATGTGGTATATGGGGGAAGACATGCTATCAATGGGCTGACCCATAGCACATGAAGCCACCAATGTAATCCATGGAGTAGTCTGTGGAACCTGGCTGTGGATGATAGTCTCTGGTTCTGGTACATTATATAAGACAGATACAAACTGGATATGTGCAAGTGAGGTCACTGTTTGTTCCTAAAGCTACCTCACTACTGCAGGAAAGGCAACTGGGGGTATAAAAAATGAAAATCGTATGTCATATAATTTCAGTATTTCAAAAAATACTGCTGATATATTGACTCATGAAAATAGACTTGTGAAAGTCCAAAACATCAAGGTTTAATAAATATGTACCAAACAAGCTCTCTCATTGCAAATGTCATGGTCCTTCTCTTCATACTGAAAGCACATTTCCTGAGCAAAACATCAAATGCTAACTTAGAAAAAACCAGCCTTGCTCACAAACTAGATCACTTTCATAGTCGACAGAGGCAAAGCCCATACAACCCATACAACATGACTGGCTGGTGGAAATATAAAAACTTAGGCAAAGTGTAAATATAGCAATCACAGCTTCTCAGTCTAGGTACTGATAATTCCAGAGGAAATGTATGATTACTTCTAACATTTTGCCAAAAGGCAGGGCTTGTGCAGAGTATGTACAGCAGGAAAATCAAGAGTTACAAAGAATGAGCTGTGTGAGTTAAGTGCTGTCAAGTGTTATGTATGACAAGGTTAGATTGTATGTTTGTGGCAAGAATAACGATAGTCTACATGTGGGTGAGGCAGAAACAAAAGACAGCTTAGCACCTGGGTCAGAGGAATGCAACTTGACAACCAGTGAAGTCCTGGCTCACTATGCAGGCATCATTAACCCTCCCAATACTCAGGCAGGTAGTACTGTTAATATACCTTCTTGGTCGATGGATGTCTACCAACTACTACCTACTACAAAACGTTCACCTCATAAATATCTGTCTAGAGGAGTTAAGGGGTTATATATACACTTACACTATTCCTAGGTCCTGCAATGAGCAACTGTAAAATATGGGACTGTGAGCTGAGGCTACAGCACTACAAGTGGCATTACCATCCACCTGCATACGTTTATGCCACAAGTAAGACATCACCTTTGGCAAGGTTGCATCATTGTCAGTGGACAGAAATGACTGCAATCTAATTGAGGAACTTCTTACTTCAAAAGACTCCATCATTTTCCTGCATCTTGATGTAGTGTAGCCTTGAAGACACATAAGTCCCATAAACAGGGTCTTAGGATTATATAATCACATCAATCAATTCATTTTGAGTAGATTCAGACACTTGGAAGTCATTAGTCAAAAAACACACAATACAGTCCTTCATTAATCAATTGCACTCCATGTTGGTAAGAAAATTTTTTTAATTAGCTGAAAATCTGTAGTTCAACAATAACAGCAAACCTGAATATTACTTAAATTTCAACTTAGTTTATAAATAGGACATAATATCACATGCAGTGCAATATCAAACAATATCCTTATTCCTATTCTTTTCCAAACTTGATCACTGTTTACTCTGTTGGTAAGGTTGTGCCAGGAACAGAAAAAGGCAGGCCACATCCACTCACAACCATTCTCTAGCTATCATTTGTACAATGCACCAAAACCACAGCTGCTTATTTACAACCAGGCCACACAGACCTTTCCATGCTTTACATGCCCTAGTTCAGTCCACTGACAGCACGTCAACCCCAGCATACCACATCGTCCTAGTTCACCATATCCCTTGAACATCTTTTACCCTCCAGCATGTTTAGGCTTCAATTGCTAAAAATCTCTTTAACACTCCATCCTTCCATCTCAAATTTGGTCTCCCTATTCTCCTTGTTCCCTCCACTTCTGACATATATCCTCTTTGTCAACCTTTCCTCACTCATTCTTTCCATATGTACAAACCATTTCAGCATACCCTCTTCAGCTCTCTCATCCACCCTCTTTCTATTACCACACATCTCTCTTACCCTTTCATCAATTACTCAATCAAACTATCTCACACCACATACTGTTCTCAAACATTTAATTTCCAACACATCCTCCCTCCTCTGTATGGCTTTATCTACAGTCTAAGCCTTGCATCCGTTAAAAATTATTGGGACTATCATTCCCTCAAACATACCCATCTTTGCCCTCCCAGATAATGTCGTCTCTCTCCACATATTCTTCAGCACTCCTAGATACTCTACTCCCTTACCCACCCTATGACTCACTTCCACTTCCATGGTTCCATTCGTTGCCATGTCCACTCCCAGATATTTCAAAACATTTCAATTCCTCTAAGTTTTCTCCATTCAAATTCACACATCAAATAACCTGTCCCTCAACTCTGCTAAACCTAATGAGCTTGCTTTTATTCACATTTACACTAAAATTACTCCTTTCACATACTCTTCTAAACTCAGTCACCAACTTCTGCAGTTTCTCATTTGAATCTGCCACCAGTGCTGTATCATAAGCAAACAACAACTGACTCAATTTTCCAGGATCTTTCCTCCCTCACAGACTACATATTCACCCCTCTCTCCAGGGCTCTAGCATTTACCTCCCTTACAACCCCATCCATAAACAAGTTATAAAACTATGGCGACATCATACACCTCTGCCAAAGACCAACCTTCATTCTCCTCTCTCCTTACATGTACTTATATAAAAATTTCTAAATGCTTCTAGCAGCTTTCCTCCCACATTGTATATTATTGAGGCATTCCACAGAGCATCTCTATCAACCCTGTCATATCCCTTCTCAAGATCCATGAATGCCACATACAAAAAATCCATCTGTTTCTTTAAGTATTTCTCACACACTTTCTCTAAAGCAAACATCTGATCCACACATCCTCTTCCACTTCTGAAACCACACTGCTTCTCCCCAATCTGATGCTCTATACATACCTTCAACCTCTCACCTTTTCATGCAACTTACCACGTATACTCAACAAACTAATACCTCTGAATTTGAACATTTACCTTTATCTTTTTTGCCTTTATACAATGGCATTATGTATGCATTCTACCAATGCTCAGGCACCTTACCATGATCCATACAATGAAAACCCTTACCAACCAATCAATAACACAGTCAGTCCCTTTCTGAAGAAATTCAACTGCAATACCATCCACTCCAGCTGCCTTGCCACATTTCACCATACGCAAGGGTTTCACCACCTCTTCTTGCTTCACCAAAACACTCTCCATGACTCTCTCACTTCGAATATGAACCCAACCCAGACACTTAATATCTGCCAATTTATTATCAAACACAGTAAACAGTCAACAGTCTTTCATAATACTCACTCTATCTCCTCCTCACTTCTTCACTACCTGTTATCAATTCCCCTTTTGTCCCCTTCACCGATGCTTCTATTTGTTCTCGTTTTTATTCTTATGATTTACCTCCTAAAACATCTCAATCTCCCTAAAGTTTACTGTTACTCACCCCAACTCTCATTTGCCCTCTATTTCAACCCCTGCACCTTCCTGCCACTTTCTCTTATATATTACCCAATCATATGCACTCCTTCCCTGTAAGTAATGCCCAAACACCTCTCTTTTCTCTTTCACTAGCAACTTTACTTCATGTCACCAATCACTGCCCCTTCTAGTCTGCCCACCTCCCCTATTTTGCATGCCATATGCATCTCTTGCACATGCCAGTAAGGGGAGTGGATTAGGAATGGGAGATATTCAATCTCTCATTCCTAATCCACTCCCCTTACTTCATTTACTCTCACCTTTTGCCATTCTACACTCAATCTCTCCTAGCATTTCCTGACACAAGTCTATTTTCCAAGCTCAATCTCACCATTCTCTTCTCAATGACATTGTTTCCTTTTTTCCGAAAACATCTACAAATCTTCACCCTCATCTGCACTTGATAGTGGTTAGACATCTTACTAGCTGCCCATCTCTGCACATTTACATCTAAAATTCTCTCTTTTACATGCCTATCAATAAATGCATAATCCAATAATGCCTGCTGATCATCTCCCCTTGTCACATACACATACTTGTTTATGTCCCTGTTCTTAAAGCAGGTATTCCTAATCACCAGGCCTTTATCAGCACACAACTCCACAAGCTGTTCATCATTTCCATTAATAACACTGAATACCCCATGTCCCTCAACTATACCCTCAACTGCCACATAACTCACTTTCATATATCAATCACCCATCCTTTTATCAATGTAAATACTGAAGCTGATAATATGATGAATCATTGTACATCTAATTATCACTGAATAATGAGTAATCTTTTCTAAAAAGAAATGAATAATTCAGATAACAGAAACAGAATTTAGCCTAGCTTTCTTGAAACTGCCAAAACCCTTCACAGTTTTCAAAATACAACTTTCAAATAGGTCTGCATCATACATTTTGCTAGTCAACATGGGAATTACCTGAATTTACTAATCTTTTGATTAATGATAATACAATCTTGTTCATGCAATGTAAGCCAAGCAGACATGCTATTAATTAGGTATGAAAAATTCAAATTAAATCCAAATTTTTCAAATATACATTAATACATTTATGTTCATGTCATGCGTATACATGACAGGATACATTCACTATTTCAGACTTCAGATGCATATATTTTGTAAGAAAAAATTACACGTCACTTTGAGTCAAATTATGTCTCATGGTGCCCACAATGTCACAATCCCATGCATTATAAAGAAATCCCACAGACCCTTTGCCATAAGCTCCAAGGACCTACAACCTTCAGCACTTCCTACTTAGCACCGTCTCTTCAAGGACGTATCCTTTGATGAGGATGCTTTTGCTGCTGCTGCCTTTTCCCCTCCTCACATGGTGCACAACCCATCTAGCAGGATGAACACCCACCTGCATCACAGCCTTACCACATGGAGAAAAGGAGACACTTGTAATCTTGTATGAGCTCTTGAAAATGAGGAAAGACACTTACTGGCAGTATAATGTCTGTGAGGTGGTACTATGCATAAAGTCTTCCTTCAAGCTCTACCACAACTACGGAAAATATTGGTAGAGTGAAATGTTTACAGCAGTAATGTTGTGATCTCGATGGAGGAAATTCCTAACTGGTGACAAGAATCTATTCTAGTCTTATATGCGATTTTCTTATTCTAATTTTGTATACAAGTAAATTTATGTAGTCAATCTCAAAATTTCTTTAATTTTTATGAGTGATTTTCCTATTCCAATTTTACTTATAAGTAAATCCTAGTTTTACAAGTGATTTTTTTGCATTTCACTTCAACATATAAGTGAATTTATGTAGCCAGATTACTAATAGTGAGTGAACAAGTGATTTTTTTGCATTTCACTTCAACATATAAGTGAATTTATGTAGCCAGATTACTAATAGTGAGTGACA
>JAYMFT010143320.1:0-12778 GCA_038088735.1 Panulirus argus
GTGTGTGTGTGTGTGTGTGTGTGTGTGTGTGTGTGTGTGTGTGTGTGTGTGTGCGTGTGTGTGTGCGTGTGTGTGCGTGTCACGGGTGATGCATTTGTATGAATAAACTTCATTACTATTCATCATTGTGGTTGTACGTCGCGTGTTTTTCATTATACACCGTACGGATATGATTTAAGGTCTATTGTCGTCGGCATAATTCTAATCAATTTTCTTTTTCTCCTTCTTTGATCCCCGAACTATAATTGTCTTAGACGTATATATTCCGCGATTCAGGATAATCCTGGACTGATTTATGTTGCAGGAGGCTCTCGAAGTTGACCCAGGAATTCCCCCTTGAGAAGGTTTTCATCCATAAATCCACTCTATTTACACTATAAATTTTGTTTGTTTACATTTTTATCCCGTGAGCCGGGCAGTCTTTGGCACGGCAGGATATATGAGGGCAAGGGGGGCGGGCTCCGTTTATCGTAGGAAGGACCCCAATACGGAGTGCTATGGAGAAAAGAAGATTAAAGGTAACTGCATTAGAGTTAAGGTGAATACATCAAAGTTAACTACAACAGAGTAAAGGGGACTACATTAGGGCAAAAGTAAACACATTAGAGAAAGGTGAATGAATACTGTAGGGTAAAGGTGACCTCATTAAGGAAAGAGAGAGAGAGAGAAATGGAGAGAGGATAAGAGTAAGAGAGCCTTCTGCATTGGAAGTGCGGGTGAGTACGGGGAACGAGTATTGGACTGATAGTGACTGTTTTTTTGGGCTAGAGTAAGAGGAGGAGAGAGAAGCAGTGGGTGAGAGGAACTTTTTACTATTAACAATGAGAGATGAGGATGATTGATAAAGCAAGATGGCCACTGGTAAGAGTGAGACGATTCTGGGAGAGGAGTAGGGTAAGAATAATCATGGTCAACATACAGAGTATGGATGCGTGATGTGTAAAGTACGAATAGTTGGCTTAATGTCTTGTCCAGGATAGGCAGTTTATCATAGGCACCTGAGTTCATAGACTACATGATGAGGAGATCATGAGATGCCTGGGGAGAGATTATGAGGATGATTAAAAAGGATGTAAGGTAATATAATGAGGGGGAGAGATTATGAAGATGATAAAGAATGATGCAGGGGCAGTACAATGAGGGGTACTTCATATAGTATCCTTGTGGATATTACAGAAAGGATATTGGTGTCCTGATGCTAGTAGTCATGGCTGGAGTAGGGAGGGTTAGGCGTAGGATGGTTGATATGATGGCGGTTGGCCGTGTGGAAATGCTAAGGAAGAGAGAAGTAAGCCAGTATGGGAAGGTATCTTGTAAAGAGTCAGGAAAGGTATATATATATATATATATATTTAGAGAGAGAGAGAGAGAGAGAGAGAGAGAGAGAGAGAGAGAGAGAGAGAGAGACTTACTGGAAGGCAGTCCAGTCTGTTAGTAGATACATTTCATCTAAGATTATGAGGAAGGAAGAGGAGAAAGACCTACAAAATTAAATGAAAAACGATCAGAAGAAAGAAAAGCGATAATAATGGTCACCAATAACTCCCGGTCGGTATGGAACAGGCGAGTTGGTTGGCCAAGAGCGCCAGCAAATCAGGCGGAGCATGAGGACGCCTGTTCAGTCCTGGAGATATGATTGCCTGCGAATCTGGGTGTAGTTGGTTAGAGATAGTTATATCTGAGGCCTCGCGAACCACCTGGAAAACATCTGGGCATTGTGAATTCTCAGCGGAACTGGAAATATCAGGGGATCTCAAGAGTCTTCCAGGACGTCGAGCCGTTGTGCCTTCCCCGCGGACGCTGGAATTGAAGTCGATTTATCAGAATACTTCGTTACCTCGAGAGAGTTTAAGAATCTGAAGCGTAAGTGAACAAATATTGAAGGGTTCTGTTAGTTTTCGGAGGGATATTAATGTTTTGATAACACATTAGTACTACCCAGTTTTGGGAACTGTTAATGATATTTAAGGATTTTAGAATATCTATCTTCGATGAACAGATTTTGGAAGGCAGTGAAAAAAAAGAAAACTATTCCAGGACTTTGTCATTTCTCTGAAAAATTACAGAAAATATACCTGAAATGTTATAGTTTGATCTGCAAATCACTGGCGCGTGTCAAATCATAGTTTTGGCTGATACACTCGTCAATAGACTGACGCCTCTCAGTTAGTAATCAATTGATGTTTATTCTCTTACCACCCTATCTGACAGTAGTTGTTCGGTTCATGTTAACAATGAAAGGGACTTGTTTTCGGACCATGAAGTTTAGCTTTAATTGAAGATTAGGCAGAGGCACGATGATTTATATTGCAGCTACACTGCCAGTCCTTAATCCTTAGACTGTTATTATCGGACGCACCTGAGAGGATTTAACGTTGGTAGTGATTAGAGAGATGATGGCTTTCGAATTCTTAAAAGTTCGTTTCTCACACACACACACACACACACACACGCAGAGTTTTCACAAAAATCATTAAGATAAAATCAGGACGTGGAAGGAAATAGCTAGACACGCATTTCCTAGAGATGGTAAAGTTCTGATAATGAAGGGCTACGATTAAAGAGATACAAACTGGGAGAACTTACATTCTCACGGAAATGGAGCGTCATGGAGATTCAAGTTCTCAAGAGCACAGACAGGAAAATGTCCTGTATCGCCATGCCACTCCCTGCACCAGATGCTCTACCGGCACAACACTGGCTTCGACCTTTGGAGGCTGGCGATCAAGGCAGGTCGTCAGCTGCTGGAGATGCACGAGAAGGAGGGTCATTCACAACGATTTTAAAGGCCAATGACATTATTGTTTGGCATCCGAGGTAGATATTACCGATTTCGGCCTTGCCTGTGGTCAGGGTCAGAGCATCGGGTTGGACTGCGAACAGCCAGACTTCCCCTGGATCGCTCCGGAGGTCGCCGCCGGAGGGCCAAGTGCAAAGACCTCCGACGTGTACTCGTTTGGGTTCCTCGTGAACCAGATTTGGGAGCGCGAACCAGAGGTCATGGTGGATCTGGCCCTGATGGATGAGCCAAGCGAACGGCCGAGTTTGAAGGAGCTGCTCGAACATCTCGAAGGAGGTCTGGTGGAATGAATATTAGCTCAGTGACGAGGTAACGTTTCACTCGCGGCCTTAAATGAAATATATAAAGGGCAAGAGACACAAAAATAAGGCGAGGAGAGAAAAATTAATCTAAGAATCTAGAGGAAAGTGGAAAACTTGCCCTTTATAAAAAGAGCAGCCTGTAACTCCCTGCAAAGAAATGAGATCGTAAAGAGTTCCAAACTTTAGCGTGTAAGGAAAGAAACGGACATAGCAACGGACCACCCTCGAGTTGCCAGCTACCACATGGTAATCGTGTGGCTTCCCAAGTATTACGCGGCCTAGCTAACGCCAGGAGCACAAATTAACAGCACATCTCGGGAGCAATGTCTACAGCAGAGGGAGAGAGAGAGAGATCCAAACCTGCGGCGTAGAGCAACTGGATCGGAGCTTCTGAGGTCTGATGAGAGATTTGATATGTCGAAAAGCCTTGTATATGACTTTATTAAGTGCTCTGAGCTAGAACCTCGTCCTATGCGAGAACAGTAGTCCATACAAAGGACACTTCTGTGTTTTCATTGATTGGAGCATCTTATCAAAAGATAAGAGCTTTAGACATCAAAGCAGAACTCTGGTTTCTTGAAGGTAAACTTAAGTACCTGTGTAGTGTGAGGTTTTCTAAGATAGATACGACAATCATACCAAATATGTTTACCAAAGGATATGAGGGAGTTGTGAGAGGTTTAAGAGGGAAAAATGAGAAATTGAGAGTTGGTGGAATTAAATTGTACTATGCTTCCCCACTGGGAAATCCTGTCTAAATCTAGGCAAATAGATGAATTTTTGACGAGATGAGTCAAAGATCAAACGAGATAAGCTAAGTGGATTTGAAAGAATTGCAGTAATGTAGTATTCAGTCGTCAGCGTATGTAAGTATTTATTTCTCTCTTAAAGAAATGAAAAAATCGTTAATGAAATGGAGGAAGAACCAGGAAACAATACACACAACGCTAAGAGACACCAGTGTTAAAGGAAAAAGGGGTAGAGAGGTTGATCCATCCATTAACAAAACTAGAAACAGACCAGCCAGAGAGGAAGATAGATATCAGAACAGTGAAATAGGAAAGCTACAAGAGGGTAGCTTGAAATCTCCGACCTCAATACCAAACACTGCCAAAAGCTTTGAGATATTATGACTGTAACATAGAATTCCCCAAACGCTATCAGATAGAATGACCACACATCAGTAATATACAAAGGAATATCACCAGTGGGTTTCGCTCTTCTAAAGCTATAGAGGTGATGCCAGAAACGAATGAGGGGTTAAAGATGCTTAAGGAAACGGGTGGTTGAAGATATACTCGAAGACTCTGATAGGAATATAAGTCAGAGCAACACAACGTTAGTTAGGAAGGACAGAGCAGTCACAAATACCGATGCGTGTATCCAAGCAGAAGAAACGCTGGTTTCAAAACAAGAGCGGGAATGACAAACAAGCAGGGCCTAAGTTCTGAAGCACATTCTTTCCAAGCGCAATGAAGGATACCATTTGGTCCACACATCTTGTTTATGTACAGAGTGAGAAGCACTTTTTCGACAGCACGAAAAGAGTTGATACGCCAGGCGATCGGGGAAGGCACACACACACAGACAGAGACAGACAGACAGAAACAAATTATACATACATGTATATATATATATATATATATATATATATACATGAGAGAGAGAGAGAGAGAGAGAGAGAGAGAGAGAGAGAGAGAGAGACGTGCACCACTGATCTTAGGCCTGTAGGCTTGAGTCAGGGTAGTATATTGATGTGTCGCATATTATATGTCCCATTTTCCAGTAACCCTGGATTCGGTTCGAGCCAGTATATACATCTTGGTCGTACGTTTGTATCATTGTGCCTTCCGGCCATGGCCTAGTCTGTCTAACTTTTATGTAGGTGTTCAGCACAAGTGTTCCACATCCTGGCCCAGAGTGAGGCCAGTATCCTAGTGTCTTACATGTGTCCCACATCCTGGCCTAGATTGAGGTCAGTATCCTTGTGTCGTACATGTGTCACAGTGTTCCACATCCTTCGCTCAAAGTCAAGCTGGCATCCCTGTATGGTACGTGCTTGGGCAAGCCAATATTCCTGTGTCTTATGGTAAGAATGAGAATTTCCTCCATCATATACAACCATGCTTTGGTGTCATTATGTTCCGTGATGGGCGCAGGGGTTACAGGGGAGGAGAGAGAAATAGGTAGCCATGTTGAGGAACTTTATTTACAAACATTCTGTGCACCATTAATGTGGTTGGTTTCCAGGGACATTATTGTTGGGGGAAGTTGTGTCAGGAGGCGTGTGGCGTCGTCCGGGTGAAGGGGGCAGCCCTTACGACACCTTCCTCAGAGTAGGCAGGAACAGGATCTCTGTACAGGTAACGGTCAAAGGAACGGTTCCACAGGTCTGATACAGGGGAGTCTTATGACGGATTATAGGACTGCTGGAAGGGAGGTGTCCTAGGACCATAACACTGATGCTGGAGAAGCCTTTCAGAGGATACAGGAGTGATGGGTGGTGGGCAACAGTCAGTTGGAGGTTACTGGACTGATAGAGGGGAAGACTTATGGAGGTGCATGTTCGTTGTGGGGAGAGTCTTATGGGGGTTACAGGATTGTTAGGGGGCTACAAGACTTGTGATGGAGAGAATTTTATTGGTGCTAGAGCATTGATTATGAGGTTATGGAGGTTATAGGACTGATGCAGGGGAGAGGCCTGTAGGGGCTTCTGGGTTAATGGAGGGAACAGTACTATGGGGCCAAAGGATTAATGAAGAGGAGGAGTCCTATAGAGACTACAGATTGGAGGTTGCAGGAGTGATGTAAGGGAATAATCTTGGTGCGGGTGCCACAGGATTAATGGTAGGGAGAGCCTTATGGAAATGTTGGCTTGATTATGGGAATGGATACCACAGGCGCTGCAGGACTGGTAGGAAGGACAGTTAACAGGAGACCTGATGGTGTTTTAAGGAAGTTATCGGTTGGATGAGTATAGTAGGTAGTGTCGTGAGGTCATAAAGCTACTTATGGTGGAAACAGGACATTAAAGCAGAAGACGCCACCCCACCCACCACCACCACGACGGCCAGCAGGAAGAAAAGCCCAGACGGGACGCCCCGTAATAGATATACTGCCATTGATATATTATAGGAAAGTGGGAACCGTAGAAGTTCCCTATTCTAGCTGCACTGGGTGTCCCGGGAGGAGGGAAGAGTCTGTCATGGAAAAACAGTAGATGTTTTCAACTTCAGAAATCTCTCTTTCTTGAATCGGGTTATTTCTTGACCATGGATATTATTACTTCTCTATCCTAGGTTTGAAGGTATTGATGGTCTTCGTTTGTACTCCAGGTGGAGTTGCTTAATCCACTGTTACACGGCTGAAAATTTTTTTGCCCACCTTGTTATATATACTCCCTCCTCCCCTTTTAAATTTGTACCGTTATATCTGGTAGTTGAATCTATCCGATGTGACGCTTTTTTGCATGCTGTAGTTATTTAGTTTGTAGTTTCAAAACTTAGATCTCTGACTGTTTTCTTGAAAACAGAGAGAGAGAGAGAGAGAGAGAGAGAGAGAGAGAGAGAGAGAGAGAGAAATTAGGTCCCTTGATATGACCAGGGTGTTGTAATGTAAATATTGTATTCCTTGTTTTTCAATTCTGCAATGAAAACTGGCATTCTATTTGTTTAAATATAAACATTGTTTTGTCGTATTTCAGATAATTTGTGATCATCTCTCCGTCTTTTTATTCATTGACTTCTAACAATGAATTATCGAGCATTTTATATTTACGATTTATTTATTTTTTTTTAGAATGTATTACGTGCATTTGTCTATACTGTATGCGTAAGTCACTTTGAATCTATAGGCTGTCTTCATTTGAGTGGCCTGTCTATCCTAATATCGTGTTATCATCAGTATTTGAGCTCACGTTGGTGAGTCTTTGTTTCCTGGTCAGAGATACGAATAGTGGAAAGGTATGAGTCTAAGGACCACTTATGTCACACTGAGTCAGTCGGAAGATTCCACATATAATACCGCTCGTTGTTTCGTGCCTGTGAGCTGAAGTCCGCTCCACACGCACGGGTTTAACACCGTATGCCGTGAGCTGTACTTATAATTGGCTTTTATGTGGTACTTTGAGGAAAGCAGTTTTTGATAGTGCTGAGTATATATAACACCTGGGGGTATTTGGATTCTTGATATGACAGAAGAATTTTTTAGATTGGTTGAATATCGTCATATTTTTTCAAAACCCCAGTTTTCTCACCTGTTATCACTTTATTATCTTTTTTGGATGAAACGATGTCTCTATGATGGAGGCATGAGTCTCATGGGGGCTCCAGGACTGATGTTCAGGAGAATTTTGTGGGTGTTTCATTATTAGTGGTGAAGGAAAGGCTAATTGGGGCTGCAGGAGTGACGATGGGCAGAGTCTTATGGGGGCTCCAGTCCTGCTGTTGAAGAAAGTCCTGTTAGAGCTACGGAAATGGTAGTAGGGAAGTCTTAACGGAGTTACCGGACTGATATGGAGGAAGGCTTATGGAGGCTGCAGGAATGATACAGAGGAGATTCCTATGGGGGGTTGCGGGACTAATGATGGGGGGACAGCCTTATAGGTGCTACAGGACTGATGGAGTCTTAAGGGGACTGCAGGGTAGATGGAGGGAGGGTCTTATTAGGACTACATGACTGGTAGAGTGACAGTGTTATTGAGGCTTCGGGACTGAAGTTGGGTAGAATCGTATAGAGACCATTGGACTGTTGGTGGCGAAGGTCCGTTGTGAGCAACAGGACTGACGAAGGAAAGAGTCCGATAAGGACATCAGGACTGATGGATGATAGAGTCATATTTGAGCTACAGGACTAATGGAGGGAAGTCTTTGGGGGCTACAGGACTGATTAATTGGAGTCTTATGGGTGCTACTGGAGTGATGGGGAAAGTCGTGTAGGGGCTACAAGAGTGATAGTGAAGAGTTTCGTGGGAGTTTCGGGACTAGTGCAGGGGGTCTTATGGGTTTACAGCACTGATGATTTGGAGTGCTTTATGGGGGCTTCTGGATTGATGGTGGGGAGGAGTCGTATGGGGGCTACAAGAACTTTGAAGGAGGGAAGTCTTAAGGGCTGCAGGACTAATGGTGTGGGAGTCTGATGAGGCCGTAGGAATTCTGGTAGGGGAAATCTTATGGGGCTGCAGGAATGATGGCGAGAGGAAGTATTTTGGGGCTATAGAACTGATGGTGCGCAGTTATGGGGGCTACAGTTCCTTCCGTGGAACTCTTACGATGTTCAGGAACCCAGCCACGCACACACATGAGAGAGAGAGAGAGAGAGAGAGAGAGAGAGGCAATGTTTGCCATATTTAAGGTTACTTCTGATAATTACCCTAAGGTCGTTTTCTTCTTTAACCTCTTTCAGAGGCTTCCCAAACATATTGTACTCATGATTTATATGATTGATACCAAAGTCCATAACGTTGCATTTGTCTATATTGCAATCCTCCTGCAATGACGGGCAGAATATCTCCTTGGTTTCCTGGGCTCACTCGGGCCTGCATGCCATCCTCCTGTGTCATCTGCTCTGTTATCATGTTTCTACTACTATGTTTAGATCATTATTTTTTTTTAACATGATCTTGATGTGGACCATCTACTTCCACGTACCGGAAGGGACCATAAGTCGAGTGTAGTGATGTCTGCGTGAGATGAGCGCAGGAACAATTTAGGAGTAAACGTTTTGTTTCTTCATTATGGGAGTTACTTCTTGGGCGTGAGGGGGTCTTGTTGTGTGTTGATATGGTGTTTGTAAAGTTGTAAAGACGGATGATAACCAGAGCTGAGACAGGAAGGTGTAACTTGTATATGTCTGGGGGAGTGTTGTTTCAGGTGGGTGTACGGACGTGCATATGATGGGGTGATGATTAAGAATGTTGAGAGGGCTGTTGGTCCGTGTTCTTGAGGTAGTTTCAGTGTGTATATGTTTCGTTAGAGCAACAGCTGTTGTGTAAAGTTGACGTAAGAGGAAGAGCTGTTGTATCAATGGAGTAAAACAAATTG
Organism: Panulirus argus; assembly: GCA_038088735.1. Taxonomy (NCBI): domain Eukaryota; kingdom Metazoa; phylum Arthropoda; class Malacostraca; order Decapoda; family Palinuridae; genus Panulirus; species Panulirus argus. The sequence continues at coordinate 9,144 of JAYMFT010143320.1, forward strand.
GCTCCATTATTTTTGGATTATAAAGTCTTTACTTGTCTTATTATAGAAAGAATTTCAGTAATAGCATGGGCTCAGGGGTCAGGGTTAGGCGAAAGTTGGATCAGGTACAGGACGTTCATGCAGTGGGTACAGTACATCGACTTAGGAGGCAAATGGGTTGGCACAGGGGCCCAGAGGAGGGAAATAGGTGGACACAAGGGCGCAGAGTGTCTTTGTTCCGTCGGAGAGGAAGGATTGGCGTTGGTGGCATTGGTGTGATGCAAAGTAAGGGGATATAAGGCATAAGACACACAGGATATCAGGGTTCGTTCGGGTACAGGTACAAACATTATTATGGGGTGTCAAAACGCGACACAAAAGGTATGCAGTGTACAGAGGGGTTAGAGTAAGGTTGAGGGTACGTCAAACACCTGTTGCATAATTTACCCACTGCAGAGTGGTGACAGATGGACCCATTCCAGGGAGTCCTCCTCCCGTCGGAGAAGGAGGGAGGCTTAGGGTATACCAAGGTTATAATTAGAAGGGTACAGAATGATACAGACGGGAAGATACGTAACACACGAACAATTCTATGATAGTATGGGCGAAGGGCATATAACTGAACACCACACTGACACAGGAGGATGACATGCGGGACCGAGTGAGCCCGGGAACCCAGAGGATCTGGCCGTCACTGCCGTACATCGCATCGGGAGATGTACTGTGTACAGAGGTTCAAAAGCAGGTTTAGGATACATTGTATTTTTTATACATATTTTTGAAACATAAATGTACACATAGGCAGGGAAATTTATTACTGTATGTTGATGTACTTAAAGTGGTTGAGATAAACCATGGGATAACCTGTAAGGCTTGGCTGTGGTTGGTGGGCTTTGGTTTTGGTGCGGTACACGAGGCTGCCGGAGAGCGGATGTGCACAAATGAGTCCACCGTTCATCTGTTGCTGACACCTCCCCGCTAAGGCGGGAGAAGCTCATGTTTATAGAGAAGATGATGATTTACAGTGTAGAAAGTGATAGTGATGGTTACACCTACGAGATTCGTGTGATAGATGCATTACCCGTGTTTATGATGGACGCATAGCCCAGGGCACGGTAAATTTTGGACATGGTGCCAGAATATTTCCAGGGATGTTACCGTAAAATACTCGTAGGTTTCTCGGAGACAGTAAACCTTCAGGGTTGACATCACTGATTAGAGGACATTAGAGTGTTTAAAGTGAAAGCAGAGGAAGGTCGTTACATGCATTGTACACGAGCCTCAGTAATGCTATGGTTATTGCTAACAGTGACGCGCTAGTCTCACAGGCCACCGTGCTACCCACCGGACACGGCAGCTGGCTCAAAGCCAACCCTGTTATTCGTCGTCACCTTTGGCGTTGGTCGATTGATGGGTATTGTACCCGGCATGAGCTGGAGTGTACACACACACACACACACACACTCTGTGTCATACAGTGTTTCTGTGTCACACACTGCCTCTCTACCAGAAAAAGACACGCAGGCTCTCTACCGCACGCATCCCCCTTAACCGAATTTGTCACCTGTACGAAATGCACTGTTTCCTTACAACCACACAAGCATCCTCCCTACTTGACACTCATTACACACTCGCGACGCCTGTTCCCCAAACAAGCAGTCTGTTTCCAAGACATGGTGGGTTTCCACGTGTCTTTTGGTCCGTGTACATGTCGACAGACCATCTTTTAACTACCGTTCACTGCTCACTATCACTCACGTGGGCTGTCTGTATCACACACCTCGAATTCCTGTACCTTGCTCACCGCACCGCTCCTCTCCACTCCCCTCCCCTCCCACGGAGGCTTTCCCCAACACGGTACTACATTGATTTGGTTGATCTGTGCCGGAACCCCTGCAAATTTATTGCGCACCCCATGTTCATCCTGTGAGCGGTAGCGCAAAAGGATTACAGGGGTCACAAAGGGTCTTGGTCAGACCCCAATGGGTTGATATTAAATGCCTAACAACACATGCGATTCCCAACTGCACACGGGCTGGGTATACATATGGCTGGCACCTCAGACTGCGCATATCCCATCCCCCAAACACAGTCAACCCCGCCCTGGAAGGGACCGCTGAGAAATATGTTCGGTGTAGGTTTGCTGAAGGCTGTCCAAGGTTTGTTGGAGACGTATCTCTGCTGCCATACCCACACACCCCCGGCAGACTGGAATGTGCGAGTGAAGCGAAGTTGTTGTTCGTTGGTTTAGAGAAGTTGACTAAGCTGAGCACGGTGTATATTGAAGGATAACTGGAACGACGACTCTTAGTGCTTTGAGGCTTCGTGAGAACCAAGAGTATTCTGTATTTGCACAAGTGTCCAGGTCTCAAGTCTCTAGTATGTATATGTTGTGTCTCCGATGTCATCTAGTGTGTTTCATGTCTTTTTTTTTTCCGCTGCTTTCCTTTAGCACGCGCCAGTTGATGTTCTTTGGGAATTTCGATATAGGGATATTCTTCGTTTGCGACGAATCGTGGAGCATCTCAACATTTCTGATTTGGATTTTAGAGGAGAGGTGTATAGATAGTATTGGGGAGCAGATCACCATCCACCGGCTTTTCGTATCCACAATGTGGGTGCCATAATGCCATGCGTGTATGTTACTGGTAAGGGAGTGATACATTTGTGTGGCCTCACCCTGGAAACTTTCTCTACCGTCATACAAATATATTAAACTTTTATATATTATCCACATTCACGGTCACGTAATTCAGTTTATTCCATTCATCTGCTACTTCTTTGCATATTTTCTAACAAGTTTCTAAGAAACTTTTCATGTTATGACGATTGGCTCTGATAGCCTTGCACTTGTCCTGTGTGTAAACTTTTCACTGATTGGGTCAAGGTAGATTAATGAAGACTTTGATCAGGTCTCCCCTTACACGTCTCTCTTCCATGGTTGACATACTGAAAGCCTCTTGCGCCTCTCTGTAACTTCGCTTTCTTACTTTTGGTGCCATCTTTTTTGCCCCACACTGGACCTGTCGTGCCTCATGAAGTGCGATGACCAAACTTGTGAAACATATTTCCGTAATCGTTTACCTGAACGCATTTCTGATATTTGCCAGCAAACAGTGTCATGAACCGCTTGTAATTCCTAGTACGAGCCTTAGGCTTGATGGTATTATGGTAAAGTGCTGAACCATTGGCTAGACCTCGGGGCAGTTACCCATAATCATCACAAGAGGGACATCAAGCTCACAACTAATTAGTGCTGTTGTAATTAAAAACTAGAATTACGTTACGCTACAAGTAAAGCAAGACAGACGTAGACATTGGTACACACCAGTTATCACGAGGATGGAACTGTAAGCGCAGACACTCCGGTCACACTCCGGACGCGAACTACATGGCGTGAGTTCGCCGTCCCGAGCCGGGTGCTCGTCCTTCATCAGCAGACTGACTGGTGGACCGGGTCAAATGCTCACGTATAAACCAGGAGTAGGATGAAGGCTCTGGCAAATAAAGGGTCTTTTTTCTTATGTTGAAGGCTCCCAGTCACGGACAAAAGTCCACATCAAGGCCGGGCCCTAATTAAAATATAGAGTTGAGAAAGGGGGAAAAACAGACAGGGAAAGTATTTACAAATTTTTGAGAAAGTGAAAAACATGTCT
>JAYMFT010143331.1:0-12778 GCA_038088735.1 Panulirus argus
ATATATATATTTCTAATCCCTGAGGTAGAGGAGAAAGAATACTATCCATGTATTCCCTGCATGTCTGTGTGCCCCTCTAACCCACTGGTGGTCCATTCAGAGGAACAAGGGGATCTGCTGGATTGGGATGAAAATACTAAGTAAGGGCAGTTCAAGATAAGTATGATAAATGATTGAGGCAGCATACATAGCAACAAAAGAAAACATGAATCACCAGGAGGGCTTTGTGTGCCTTGCAAGGGCGGCCGCAAGACAGATTACCACGGCAGAGGCAGCGAGATCAAGCTTGACAGAGACAACGAAGTCAGTCACAGCAGGGGCAGAGAGGTGGAACATGGCAGAGGCGGCAAGGTCTAACACCGGGCGCAACCATTCAGGAGGCCACACCAGGTACCCAGGGGGTTGAAGGCTGATGACGACACGTATATAAGCTGTTCTTCTGTGCTCATTCTGTGATCAAGACTATGTTGAAATGTTAGAATCTGTATAATGTTTTCCACCCAATCTGTGTTTCTCTCACCCCACCACATCACCAAAGTGAGCATACCCCATGCTACCAAAAATAATTGAAATATGAAATCCGCATGGTGCAGGATTTGAGATTTTTTATTTATTCATATCTTTTCAATTATTATTAAATAATGTATATTATATGCACAGTCCGATAAATCCAAAATCCATTATATCGAGTTCCATTAAATTAAGGGATTACTGTATATTCATTCTGGTCTTCCGTTTGTTTCTCATCCCCTTTACATCCCCTCCTTTATTTTCTCTCTTGTGAATCTATGAATTCCCTTTCTTTTTCCACATTATCATGTCTCATTCTCCTCCGTCTGTTTATCTATAACTATGTATTTACCAATCCCAGATTACTGTGAGTCATTAAAGTTGTTCCTCTGCCTGACCAGTGACCCACAGGGAGGTAGGGGTTACCCAATTCAATCTTTTTATCTCTGTGTTCACGTTACACTTCTTTTTCCCACAAGGTTAACTGAAACAATAAATTCAACACAACTGTTTTCCAAACTTGGTTTCATGTTTATGACTACTGAAAAATACTTGCTGTAGATAACAGTGTTTTACTTCTGCATGATGTTAGCATGCAAGTTTATGGCTCATACGTGGTAAGTGTAGTTGACATTGCTTGTTTCAATTTTTTCAATGTTTCAATATAATTACTGTGTACTATTTCATATAACTTTAACTTAAACAATATACTATTAATCCACGTTTCCCATTTCTTCTTTCATTTTGTTTTAAAAGCCTGGCAGTAAAGGAACTACCAGGGGCATCACCTTAAAGCAGTTTGAAAGATTTTCACATTCACCTCACTGGCACTGTCTGGTGAATAAATTCTTTTCCTTTATTTCTTGAAATTCAGTTGTTATATCATTGCTAGTGTATAATTTTTTTTCCTTTATTTCTTGAAAAGACTTATTATTTCAGAGATCCAACAATTATATGTTTCACTGTAGCCCAACTAACTCAGCCATGGCAGAAATTTAGGCATAAGATTCGTATGCTAAGCATTATTTTAATTTTCTTGTGCAACAGACTCCCACACATCTCACATACATAATCTGATTATGTGAGGGATTCTCAGATTTGGAGGAAGCTGAGGTGGAAGATCTGATAAAATCACACCAATAAGAACTAAATCAAGAGAAATTTGTAGAGATTCATGAGATGACAGTCAATGATAGTGAATGTAAAGATGAAAACTAAGAAAAGAAACATGAACAGAAATTCTCAGCAGCATATCTATGGGAAAATTTTCTTGTCATAGAAAAAGTTATGTGGACTGACACACAGAAACATCCAAACATGTTCAGGAGCTTGACATGCATATGTGGTAATGAAACATCAATACTGTCCTATCATGAGCTGTTCAGGTCATTAATGAGTCAGGCAAGACAGTCTCATCAATGACTATGTAAGGGTTGTTACACACTTATCAAAAGACACGTCGTCAACTTCGTCATCCTAAATCATCAGCTTGGCAACAACCATAAGATACTACCACTGCTACTTCCTCATCAGTGTTACTACATTTCCAGCCAAAGACTACATCACTGTCTTCAGCAAGCCATCAATTCAAAGTCTTATGATAAGAATCAATAGAAAAGATTTCACAATACATCTGTGTTGATGGCGCTTCCTCAACGTCTCTTTTTCTTATCTGTTTTTTGGTCTCTTATGTGGCTTTTTATGTCTAAGAAAATTACCCTGTTTCTCCAATTATGTATTATTATTCTGTATGAACAGTGCATTCTTACACAAAACAAGGTATTTTCAAAGATTTTAACTACCTTGTTGTGAGAAGGGACTGCATTAAATTTTACAATGTCCCAACTTGCAACAGGGGTTCCAGGAGAGTAGCTCTCTCACAAACCAAGGGGTCTCAGTGTATGTTATAAATCTGAACTTGCCATCAAATCCTGTGGGGAAAAAAAAGTGTATAGATATATATATATATATATATATATATATATATATATATATATATATATGCCCCCAAACCTAATCAGTTAATTGCCTCCACTTGGGGTACCTGTGGCATAAGCATTACGTTTCTGTCATGTACTGTTCTTGAGCTGTCATGCACACGAATGTATCCAGAGACTGTCACGAGGTGATGACATAATGTCATGCATACAACAGCTGTAGCACTGTAACATAAATAAGTAAAATATTCAATATATGAATTAACATATGTAACTGTATAAAGATGTAAATCAGCATATCTTTTTAAATGTATAACATTACAGAAAAACAGAAAAAGGTAGCAAACAAAGGATAATTCTTTTTAACTAAAACACATTTCAATGTTGTAACCACAAAAAACGACAAAGCTTAACTAAATAAAAAGTATTTTTCAAATTCTAACGGTGTAATCACACAGGAAAGCACTACCAAGACTTAAAAAACTGCAACACAACACAAAACATAACACCATACAAAGATATAATCTGGTGCAGAATAATCCAAACATCAAATAAGACCAACATAACTTGAAAAATTACATCTATGCACAGTTGCTAAGGTCCTAGGGCATCTGCTGTATCCTAAATTTGGATTCTGCATGCATGCGCATGCATGGTGATGACAACAACTATTTGTTACATCATAATCAATAGGACTACCTGTCTATCTTAAGTTAAAAACTGATCAATGCAAATTGTCAGCCCAAAAACATTTTGCAAGACCTTGATTAAAATTATCTGCTCGGGGATAATGTAACTTTTACATCTCTGTATGATGTAAAAGCCCATTTTAGTTTCATATCATATATAGGTAACTTTCACTAGCTTCTCTAATACTCTAGAACACAATCTTCAAAACTCTGGTAGACCTCATCTCACATCTAGCAAAAATATAAAATCAAACACTTTACAAATAGAGATATGTGTCTTCCCACACTAACAGAAAAATGGTTCAAGTTTATAAATATAGAGCAACACCTCTAATATGAAAAATATTTAAACTAATATATTATGAGAAAAGAAAAACTTTAAGTATTAACTTACATGTGACTGGCATGTGTTAATGCAAGTGAGTTGGCGAGCTGTTCAACAAGGGCTGGGTCCCGGCAGGAGAGGAGTCTCTGTGCCTCCTCGGCCACTCGAGGATGAAACAATAGTGACCGAGAATCCCCAAAGCTCAGTGAGGATGAGGGGAGTGGCAGCTCAGGAAGCACTGGAAAGAAAAAAGAAAATAAAAGTAAAAGAATTAATCTAATGTCTGATTTTCCAATGAGTACATAAAGAAGATGAAACTTATAAATGTCACTGTGATGTGTGATACAATCAGAACAATTTATATGAGCCTTAAATTTTATGTATACAGACAGTAGAACTTTTGTAATCTGTGAAAACACTTCTGAACCTGATATTAAACTAGTTCCTCACATATCCATACATTATCCTTTAAAATTCTTCTCTCTGAATCCCTTAGCTTGATTAATTCTTCCTAAATGACAAGTAACTTCTGATGAATTCATGGAACACTTTTGGATTTTCTCATGCCTTGCAGACAATATACTTTTCAACTTTCTTTGTTTCTCCTTTCTTATCTTGCTATATTCATTCCTTGCTCTCTTATACCTTGCAAATGCTAGCTGGCTGCAGTACCATCTACATCTTAACCAGAACACTTCTCAAAGCTCCTTTACTCTTTGACATCTTTTATCAAACCATCTTTTCCTTATTCTTACCATTCCTCTGTATTTTAGGCTTGAGGTACCTATAAGTTAACACATTTGCTGTAAATTTCACACAACCTTTCATTACAAATCCCTAGTTCCTGGCTAGTGTACTCCAATTCCCTATCTATATTACTATAGAAATTGTTGATATTTTGAGTAGTTTCCTTGATTAAATCTACTCTTTATGTCTTGTTTCACCTCTGCCCTTTTAATGTCCTCATTTACCACACAAACTTGGGCATTACTAATCATTTCTTTGACCTGGTGTATCATATATAATTCTCAATATCCATAATATTATGTGGTTAAATGGGTTGCCAATTAAAAATCCGGCATTCGTTATTACGGTTCCATCTGTTTTCTGGTATGAATCTCAGAGTGGTCTGTTTCCGCATGGTGAGCACAGTTTAAAAACTGCCAGGTTTCAAAGCTTTGAAAGATGCTATTGTTCCAGTTAGTGATAAAGATGAAGATCCTGACAACCCACTTGCTACCTGTATTTAACTTTTTCTACCATGTACTGCACAAATTGAAAATTCTTCAGAACTGTGTTCTAAGTCCAGCATGTTACCAGTAGAGTACTGTATCATTTTACTGCACCCAAACCATTTTATTTAGTTGTCTAACATTAAAAGTTCATTTGCTTTTCATTTAGTATTTAATTTTCTTTCTTGAAAGTACTGTAGTCATTATCTGTTACAATATATACAACATATATAGGGTCAGGAGGCAAATAATCAATTTTCCCGAAAAATAAAAAATCTGGCAGCCATGAGGTCCCAAGGTTGCCGGACTTTTGACTGGCAACCTGTATAAGATCTAGCAATGATGATGTATCACTCCCTCTCATCCTAGTGTACTCCCTGAGATGTTGGTACAGGAAATTTTTCTGTAAACAAATTAAAAACTTATCTGCATGACTCCCTATCAAAATGCTATCAAAATGAGAATACAAAGTCCCTTAGTCTATCTCTTTATAACTGCAATCCTCCATTATCAGTACTTGACTATCAAAAAAAAAGTGTATGTTTTATTGCTTGTTATTGATTGTTATCATTGTAAATTTGTTCTGGATGGTTGCAACTGTGTGGTGGATTATGTATTTAAAACATTACTATACATTTAGTCCCTACTGTTACTTTTCTAATTTTGTATTATATAAATGAGCATCCTCAACAGCCATTTTAAACTTAAGGCCATCATTTATTATGAAGGCCAGCCCTCAACCTCCTTTGCCTTCACTTTCCCTCTTTAAGATATATCATGTACCCCTCTGGCTAGAACAGGTGTCATCCTTCTATTAAGCTTTGCTTCTACTCCAACATTCTCTTATAAGATCCCTGAATTCCAGTTTTTTACCACTAACTATTAATCCAAAAAAATTTGAAATGAGTGTGTGTGTGTGTGAGTGTTTTTGTGTGTGTAACTACCTATCTGTACTGTATTGGGAGGAAGTTTTACACCTGTGAGGCTCCACCTGTTGAATATTCTCTACTATCAAGCAACTTCTTGAATTCATGTGTACAGATACATTGCCATGCCCTTAATCATTCAGTTCCATTCATCCACAATTAAGGTACTTCTTTACATCTTTCTTAAGTTTTTTACTTAATTTCATTTTATGTCCTCTGATTGCTCTGTCCCTACATCTCTTAAGGAACTGTTCACTGTCCTAACTTTGTTTTCTTAATTCTAGTAACATCTTTGATGCCCTCCTCTTGCCCTCCAATAATGCTTTGTGCTTCTTTAAGTGAAGTAACCAAACTTGAGAAGCATATTCTGGTTTTGGCTTTCTGTATACCTGATGTGTGTAGGATATAAACAGCTTGCATTCCTTTTCCACATAATTGAATGCTACATGACTGTTTGTCAGCAGACAGCTTGCGTGTATGATTACTATTTTCGTGTTATGATGAGAGTTTTACACTTCTTTAGCTCGGTTTGTTAACCTAAACGTGAGTATTCCTAGAAACTACCATGTTAAGCAAAAATGTACGTAACTGATTAATCTATAGCTGACCATACAGGATGGTCACCTGTATTTACTTTTGGGACAAGGCATCTATCTCTAACTTATAAAGGCAAGATCAGGTTACATAGCCTCCCACGCACTTGTTTGAATCATATAAGAAATACTTTATACTATATAATATCATAAATATTTACACAAAAAATACAATAAGAGTATTTTGAATCACTAAAGAGAAAAGGGAGAGAGTCTCTACCGATTATGGTATGACAAAAACCCATATATACTTTGAAATATACCCGATCAGCAAATGTATACCATCAATCCTACCTGATCAAGGTTAACATGAAGTGGCTAAAAAATGTGTTGACCCATAATAAGAAAAGATTTGAAGGCAAAGAAAATAAAGAAGTAATCAGACTGACTGTAACACATCTGATACTGAAAAAATATTCATTTATACATAAAAAGTGTTACGCAACACAGGATAATGCTACTCTAAAAGTTAGGGGATAAAATTGAACACAGGGATTAAAATCACTAATATCAAAAGAAACAAATAATACAGGGAAGAAGAAAGACATTACTTTACCAGGCACAAACAGTTACTTAACAAACCAGGTATGTTTTCAAACTAAGAGATCTCTTCCTCTATGTAACACAGTAATCACAATGAACCTAGTACATGGGCAAAACATAATGACACTAATCACAATGAAAACAGTACAGGGGTGAAACGCAATCACACAATAATCACTATGAACATAGCACATGGGCGAAACATAATAAAACAAGACAGTACAGTGCAGTGGTATACTATAGCACAAAACAACACAGTGGTTACTTACAAAGGGCAAGGAAAAAATATATTACCTGGCTGGACACCAGGCAACTGTGGGAATCGCCTTCCCAAGACAATCCTTGGGGTATTTATTAGAAGGAGGTCCTATACATAGTTAGTTCTGGTTGGCTGACTTTGCCTGGACATGCCCCCATCTTGACTGTGATTGGAGGGGGTGACCATACATACAGTTCTGATTGGATGACATCACTTGGACACGCCCCTCATCTAGACTGTGAGATGCTAGGAGGTGAGAACTACCAGATGTGGCCCCCTCGAACTGGCCACTTGACACCAAAGCCGAGGGATGGGGTTAACAACTACCACATGTACCGGATGTGGCCTCCCACTTACCTGGCCAAAGGACCTGGTCACTTGACCCCACAGCTGCGTATGTGTAAGTGTGTGTGTGTGTATGTGTGACCACTACCAGTCGTACCATATGTGACCTCCAACTGCTTCAAGCACAGACATGTACTAAGCCTATACAATATGATACCACCCAACACACTCAGAGCAACACAATTTCATAATCCCCCCTTAGAGGACACTATTCATTGAAGAGGACTTTTCTTACTTTAAGAGTGGGATAAACAGTCTGCCAGTAAATTATGCTTACTAGCAGCAGGATGAATCTCCAAATTATATTCCTGAAGGAACAAAGCCCATCTAGTCAACCCTTTTTATTTTTATTCTGAAACTTATTGACATATTCAAGGGGGTGGTGGTCAGTATACACAATGATGGGATTGCCTAAAGGGTACAAATATACATGAAAGTGTTGTAATGCAAGTATCAAAGACAAAAGTTCCTTCTCAGCTGTGGAATAGTTCGTTTGGGCTTGAATAAATTTCTTTCTAAAATAGCTCACTGGATGCTCAATCTTCTCTTCATCCTCCTCCAAGAGGACAGCACCAGCTCCTAGATTACTGGCATCTACAGCTAATCTAAATGGTTTGTTAACATCAGGAGCCTGCAAAATAGGATTATTACATAATATGGCTTTTAACTGATGGAAAGCTGTCTCACACTAATCATTCCAAACATATTTTACATCTTTCTTCAGTAAATCTGCGAGGGAAGCAGCAATGGTGGCAAAGTTAACAAAGAACAACCTGTACTATCCAACCATACCCATAAAATGTCTGGGTTCTCTTCTAGATCTGGGAGCACCTATCTGGGATAAAGGCTGGACTTTTACTGTCGGTGGGGCTAACTCACCTTGGCTGATCACATAGCCCAAATACTGCACCTAAACTTTTACAAATTCACATTTGTCCCAATTGAGAACAAGATTAGCTTTACCCAAGACAGTCAAAAGGTTGTGAAGTCTTTGTAAATGTTTGTCCCAACTCTGACTGTATATCACAATATCATTCAAGTAAACTACACAACCAGGAAAGTCTCTGATGAGAATGTCCATAAGTCGCTGAAATGTGGCAGGGGCATTTTTCAGGCCTAAAGGCATCACTTTACACTTATATGTCTGTCCCAGTTCATTTAGTTTGCCACTACCCTTTCCTGAGGTCGAGTATTGTCAGATAGCGAACATTGCCAACTCAAACTATGCAATCTTCCACACAAAGCAGGGGGTAACTGCTAGTCCTCGTCACCTCACTGACCCGGTGGTAACTGATACCGAACAGATAGGTCCCGTCAAGTTTGGGTACAAGGGTCACAGGCAAGCTCTTCTCTGACTGACACTGCTCAATCTGATCATGCTCTACAATGTAGCTTAGCTCCTATTGAAGGATGGTTGCTCGTTGTGGACTTACTTGTTAAGGAGCTTACTTGATAGGCCGGGCATCATCTTCTGAAGGATGGTTGCTTGTTGTGGACTTACTCAGTAAGGAGCTCGTTTAATAGGATAGGCATCTCCCACATTAGCGGCAAAAGTCCGTTAAATCGAACATAACCAATTTTTGATACAATATATATCATACAGTTCACACACTTTCTTTTACCTCCTCTATCACTTAATGCCATTTTGATTTGTAAGGATTGCAAAATAATTTAATAAATACAGTCACAATTCTCTGTATACAACCTGACCATACGATAGCTTGCGGCAGACTGAGACTGAAACAATTAGAGTATACCCCATGATTCCAAAAACCGGTGCAATATGAATTGCGCATGGTGCAGCATCAGATTTTTTTATCTTTTTTCAATTATTAATTAATGCATCATTATTTGTCTGGTCCATTAAATCTGAAATCTGTTATACTGGGGTCCATTAATCAAGGATATGCTGTATATATTTTTTCATACATATTTGCCATTTTCCGTGTTAGCGAGGTAGCATCAAGAAAAAAAATCCTCACTTGGCCCCCTTCTCTGTTCCTTCTGGAAAAGTAAAACTGGAGGTGAGGATTTCCAGCCCCCCCCCCCCCCCCAGCTCCATCCCATTTCCGTTGCCTTCTACGTTATACAGGGAATACGTGGGCTGTATTCTTTCTCTCCAATCCCCAAGGATGATATATGTAAATATAAATATAAATATCTTTTTTGTATGAATTCGCTGTTTCCTGCATTAGCGAGGTAGCATAAGGAACAAAGATCGTGCCTTTGAGAGAAAAATCCTCACTTGGACCCTTCTCTGTTCTTTCTTTTGGAAAATTAAAACTGGAGGGCAGGATTTCCAGCTCCCTGCTCTATATAAAAATATATAGGAGCATACTCGCCACTCCACCCCATAGGAAACAGCATCGCCACCTCTTGCATCAGTGAGGTAGTGCCAGGAGACATGAAAAAGGCCATATTCGCTCACACTCAGTCTCTAGCTGTCATGTGTAATGCACTGAAACCACAGCTCCCTATCCACATCCAGTCCCCACAGACCTTTCCATGGTTTACCCCAGACGTTTCACATGCCCTGGTTCAGTCCATTGACAGCACGTCGATCCCGGTATACCACATTGTTCCATTTCACTCTATTCCGTGCACGCCTTTCACCCTCCTGCATGTTCAGACCCCGACCGCTCAAAATCCCTTGCACTCCATCCTTCCACCTCCAATTTAGTCTCCCGTTTCTCCTTGTTTCCTCCAATTTTGCAACATATATCTTTGTCAACCTTTCCTCACTCATTCGTTCCATATGTCTAAACTGTTTTAACACACCCTCTTCTGCTCACTCAACCATACTCTTTTTATTGCCATACATCTCTCTTACCCTTACATTACTTACTCGATCAAGCCATCTCACACCACATATTTTCCTTAAATATTTTATTTCCAACACATCCACCCTTCTCCGTACAACTCCATCTATAGCCCATGCTTCGGAACCACACAATATTGTTGGAACTAATATTCCTTCAAACATACCCATTTTTGTTTTCCGAAATAATTTTCTCTCCTTACACACATTCTTCATCGCTCCCAGGACCTTCGCCTCACTCCACCACCCTATGACTCACTTCAGCTTCCATGGTTCCAATTGCTGCCAAGTCCACCCTCGGATATCTAAAACACTTCACTTCCCCCAATTTTTTCCCATTCAAACTCACTCCCCAACTAACTCGTCCTTCAACACTGATGAACCTAATAACCTTGCTCTTATTCACATTTACTCTCAGCTTTCTCCTTTCTCACTCTTTTCCAAACTCAGTGAACAACTTTTGCAGTTTCTCACTAAATCAGCCAACAGTGCTGTGTCATTGGCGAACAACAACTGACTCACTTCTCAGGCCCTCTTATCCGTAATAGACTGCATACTCGCCCCACTCTCCAAAACTCTTGCATCTAATCCCATAACCACCCCATCCATAAATAAACTAAATAACCATGGGAACAGTACACACCCCTGCCGCAGACAGACCTTCACTCTCCTCTTTTCCTAATCGTACGCACACCTTACACCCTTGATATATAACTTCTCACTGCTTCCAGCAGTGTACCTATCGTACAATATATTCTTATGACTTTCCAGAAAGCTTCTCTGTTAACCCTATCATATGCCTTCTCCAGATCCATAAATGCTACATACAAATCTATCAGTTTTTCTAAGTGTTTCTCGCATAAATTCTACAAAGGAAACACCTGATCCACGCATCCTCTACCACTTCTACAACCACACAGCGCCTCCCCAATCAGATGCTCTCTACGTGCCTACACTCTCTCAATGAAAACCCTCCCATACAATTTTCCAGGAATACTCATCAAACTCATTCCTCTATAGTTTGAAAACTCACCTTTATCCCCTTTGCCTTTGTACATTGGCACTATAAATGCATTCCACCAATCCTCAAGCACTTTACCAAAACCATTACATACAATGAATATTCTTACCAAACAGTCTACAACACAGTCACACCCTTTCTTAATTAATTCAACTGCAATGCCATTCAATCTTTCCGCCTTGCCACATTTCATCTTCCGCAAGGCTTTCACCACTTCCTCTCTCCCCACCAAATTACTCTCCCTGACTCTCTCACTTTGCACCCCACCCCGTCCTATACACTCTATATCTGCCACTCTATCATCAAACACATTCAACAATCTTTCAAAATACTCACTCCATCTCCTCTTCACTCCATCACTCCCATTTATCACTTCCCCTCTTGCCCCCCTCACCGATGCTCCTACTTGTTCTCTTGTCTTACGCACATTATTTACCTCCTTCCAAAACATCTTTTCATTCTCCCTAAAGTTAAACGTATCTCTCTCTCACCCCAACTCTCATTTGTCCTCTTTTTCAACCTTTGCACCTTCCTTTTGACCTCCTGCCGCTTTCTTTTATACATCTTCGAGTCATCTGCACTCCTTTCTTCTAAGTATCGTCCAACCGTGTCTCTTTTCCACTAACAACTTTACGTCTTCATCCCACAACTAACTACTCTTCCTAATCTGCCCACCTCCCACATTTCTCATTTCATCTCTCCTTTTGCCATTCTACACTCGATCTCTCTTGATATTTCTTCATATAAGTCTCCTTTAGAAGCTCACTTACTCTCATCACTCTTTTTTCTCCGACATTTCTTCTTCTTTTTTGAAAACCTCTACAAATCTTCACCTTCCCCTCCACAATTTAGTGGTCACACATCCAACCAGTTGCCCCTCTAGGCACATTAACATCCAAAAATCTCTCTTTTAAAACCAATATCAAATAATACAAAATCCAATATTGTCCGTTGGTCATTTCTTCTACTCCCATATGTATACTTGTGAATATCTCTCCTTTTTATTCAATTATACTCAATCGCTAGTCATTTTTCAGCAAAAAAAAAATCCACGAACTTTTCATCATTTCCATCTACAACAGTGAATATCCCATGTGCGCCAATTATACCCTCAACTGCTACATTACTCAAATTCGTATCTAAATAACCCATCAGTAATACCGGTCTCGTACAACAAAACTGCTGACATACTCAATCAGCTGCTCCCATAACATTCACTTCTCAAGATCATTCTTCTCATGACCAGGTGCAAAAGCACCAGTGATCATCCATCTCTCATTATCCACTTTCAGTTTTACCTACATCAGTCTGGAATTTACTTCATTAAACTCTATCACACTCTCCCAAAATTCCTTCTTCAGGAGCATAGCTACACCGTCCTCAACTCTTGTCCTCTCACCAACCCCTGACTTCACTCCCAAGACGTTTCCAAAACATTCTTCCCCTTTTACCTTCAGCTTCGATTCACTCTGAGCCAAAACATATATAGATCAATAAATAAATAAAGAAAGAAAATATATATATATATATATATATATATATATATATATATATATATATATATATATATATATATATAT
>JAYMFT010143342.1:0-12777 GCA_038088735.1 Panulirus argus
TGTGTGTGTGTGTGTGTGCGTAATTTCCAATTTGCACTATATAGGGAGAGAGTTTTACGCTCGTGGGGCCCCCATCTTTTGCACATTCTCCACTACCGCACAACTACGCTGTCTGCATCAACTATGTCTTCAGACTTTCTACTTCATTCATCCACCACTTTTATTCTTCTTTATATCTTTGTCAACAAGTTTTTTTGCTTAATTTCATGATATGTCCTCTGAATGCTCTATCCCTACATCTCTCGAAGAACTGTTCATTCTCTACGTTATCGATGTGTTTTAAAAATGTAAAGGTTGTGATCAGGTCACCCCTCACTCTTCTCTCTTCTTGTGTGTGTGTGTGTGTGAAACACACCATCTAGCCTATGTCAGGTGTGTGTGTGTGTGTGTGTGTGTGTGTGTGTGTGTGTGTGTGTGTGTGTGTGTGTGTGTTATGGGGAGAAAGTTTTACACTAGCGTTGCCCCCTGTGTGTGTGTGCAGTGCCCCTCCTTGGCATTACGATCAGGGAACTGCCGGTAAATGGCACTGGCACAGAAAGTGGCAAAGACATCGACCTGGCAGTGTTCACTGCGCAGTTGATATACGATACTGAGGATGACGAAAACGACGTCACAGTTATGGTGACATAGATAGTGACGGGAACTACCGATGGTGAAGGCCAACGTGGTGCAAATGGTGAAGGTGAGGAAGGTGAGAGTGATTCATCACAGGTGATAATGAACCCGCGGGTCAGGCCAGGTCAGGGTAGGTGAACAGGCTTGTCCAAGGGACCCCGATCTCGA
Source organism: Panulirus argus (assembly GCA_038088735.1). NCBI lineage: Eukaryota > Metazoa > Arthropoda > Malacostraca > Decapoda > Palinuridae > Panulirus > Panulirus argus. Next base: position 784 of record JAYMFT010143342.1, read on the forward strand.
CCTGGTCTGCTCCTCGCCCCTTCACTAACCCGGCAGCCGCTTGGTGCTACAGGTGTGAGCAGCTGACGACCCCAGACGAGATGTGTCGATCCCCCTGAGACCTTTCACGACCCTCGTCAAGATTCTGATCCCAGATAACCTCTGGTTATCCCAAATGATCCCTATTGATCTGTGATGACCCCAGGGTCGCTTGTGTGATTCCTCCCAGTAACTTAACGATGATGAACTTTGATGACCTCTAGTGACCTTTGAAGACCTTTTTGAAAAAGCCTCCCCGATAGACTATGACGATGCCTCGGGATTCCCGGCGGATCTCTGATGACCTCGACTCTGGAGGTCGCCTGATCAGGGAAGGACGATCCTTGTTATAATGACCCACCGAGGAGTCCCAAGAGGCTGCTGCAGGCACGCCCTCTCCGCGTCCGAGGCTACATACACCCTGTTGTGGAGGCTGACTCCCCCGCTAGGCTGTGGTGGTCAGCCTCACTCCACACCAGGCCAGGGCTGGTCAGCCTCACCCGACAGATGCTTCGAAGACACACGACAGAAGTTGGTACGTTTGCACGAGGTGATGAGAGGCGGTACAGATAATCTGACAACTTAAGACCTTGGACGACACAGGACGACCTGTTACGACTGGTGACCTGACCATGAGTGACCTCTTAAATACGTCTGGTGAGATTCGATGACCTCCCGTCTCCACATTTACTTACGTCCCGAAGGCTCTATGTCTCCCGAGCCATGCGAAGAGGGACGCCTCCTGCAGGGGACGGCACGCTCCTGAAGAAGGCGGCTCAAGCCTTCTGATCACGACGGTACGAGCCATTAGTATGATAGCGTGACCTCCGACCTGACTCTCAAGGGGCAGGTCAAAGGCCAGGCCATCAAAGCCGAGTCGTAACGTCGTGCTCTTCATGGTCGTACCGTCGTGCCCAAGGGGTCGTACCGTCGTAACTGGGATGAAAAAAGAGAATTTCTAATGATGTAATACGACCCTGAACCATATACCTGACGACCTGTGACGACTCCCGGACGACCAACTGGCGAGGGTCATCGTCCCTGGGGTTTGATGCGGAGGGGAGGCGATAGGGGGGAAAACCTGACGAAGAGTAATGACCCCGGAGAGGCGGCTATAGACCACCCTCCGCCCAGAACACCCACAAACAGACACACACACACACCCACACAATCACCCATCCTCCCAAAGGAAACCACAAAAAGCTTCGCTCATCACACTACCCCGTCCGTCTGTCCCACTTCAACCCACAACTCACCTCATAAGTAACCCCGTCCATCCGTACTACCACTTACACTTAAAAACATTTTAGAACTTCTATGTATAATACATATATATATGAGGACCTGAATGGGTGATTCAGGCGACACGGACGAGAAATCCCGGCAGGGACGAAGGTCAGTGGGAAAGTTTCACTAGCGGTCGTTCACCCCTGGAGGGCTGCATAGGAGTACCTGAAATGCTACGGGGGTTGTTCACTGCTACGTGGGCGCCTCGCCCCGTAGCCTGCCACGTAGGGCATGGGGGGGGGAGTCCCTGGTCACGTGGGGGAGGGTCGTTAGGGAATTGTAGAGATGTAGTGATTGTGTGGTAGTAGAGATGATGTGTTGAGGGAGGGGACCTGGCTACTTGCTGTGGTCATACGCCCTGTCTCCCTGGCTGTTACACCCCTTGGCTGTCATACGCCCTGTCTCCCTGTCTGTCACACCTCTGGCTGTCATACGCCCTGCCTCCCTGGCCGTCACACTTCCTGCCTCCCTTACTGTCACACTCCCCGCCTGCCTGACTGTCACACTTCACACCAGCCTGTCACGCTCCCTACATGCCTGCCAATCACACACTCTACCTGCCGAGGCGCCTATCACGCTTCCTACCTGCCTGGCTGTCACGCACCCCACACAGGCTCGGGGCCTGGGGGGCAGGTGTGCAGACGGCGCGTCAAGGTGAGCGGAAGGACGACCCACGGTGCTGAGGGCCTGCCTATGGGGTCACCCGGACCAACCGGCCCAAGCTGCTTCGCACGGTGGCTGGTCCATGGACCAGGGTTAGGGAGGACACGCAGAGGGAGATGCTGATGGACACCAGGGCGAGGGAGGACATGTAGAGGGAGATGTTGATGGACACCAGGGCGAGGGAGGACATGTAGAGGGAGGGGGCGGTCCATGGACACCAGGATGAAGGGAAGACATGTAGAAGGTGATGTTGATCGACACCAGGCTGAAGGAAGTGTAGAAGGAGGAGACGTTGATGGACACAAGGGTGAAGGAGGACATGTAGAAGGAAGGAAGGGTGATGGACACTACGGTGAAGAAGGCCGTGTAAAGGGAAGTGGTGGTTGATGGGCATCAGGGTGAAGAAGGGCATGTAGATGGAGAAGTTGATGGGCATTAAGAAGGAAGGGCAACTGATGGATACCACGGTGAAGGAAGACATGTAGAAGGAGGGGATGTTGACCGACACCAGGGTGAAGGAAAACATGTAGATGGAGGAGATACTCATGGACACCATAGTGAAGGAGGAGATACTGAAGGACACTACAGTGATGGAGGACATGTAGAAGGAGGAAATGTTGATGGACACCAGAGTGATGAAGAGCATGTTGAAGGAAGGGCGGCTGATGGACACCAGAGTGAAGGATGACACGTAGAAGGAGGGGCGGTGTTGATGAGGTGAGGTAGAGGGAGGGAAGGAGTCCTCCAGCCGCGGCCCTGGCCAGCGGGACGCGGCAGGACTCCCCAACCCACATCCTGGTGCAACGGCTCCACCACCTGGGGAAGGACTGCTTACAGAGGGACAGGTGTTGATGCCGTGGCAGGTGTGTGAGCCGTGTGGTGAATATGTACTGCTCATGATAAGTGTGGGGTCCTTGTAACAGGTGTGGACTGCTCTTGACAAGTGTAAGACCCTTGTGGTAAGGTGAGATCCTCTGGACAGCTGCGAGACCCTATGACAAGTGTGACACCCTTGTGACAAGTGTCAGACCATTATGACAGGAGTGGGACTTGTATGACAGCTACGTAGGGCTTAATGACAGGTATGAGTCCCCTATGACCCGTGGGAATTATATGACAGCTGCGCAGAGCTTAAGACAGGTATGAGAACCTTGTGAGTAAGAGTAAAAAACTTGTTACAGATGCTAGGTCCTTGTAACAGGTGCGTAGTGATTACGACAAGCGTAAAGCTCTGTGACTGGTGTTGTCACAGGTGTCAGGCCCTTGTGGCACGAACTTATGACAGCTGTTAGAACTTTATGACAACCTTAAGGCCCTTGACACGGGTGTACACTACTTACAACAAATGCAGGAAAGAAGTGATAATTAAAAAGTACTTATCACGCAAGTGTAAGTAAATATGTCACTCGTAAATCGTCACGACAGATGTCATAGGCAGATGAATATGACGGCACAATCAATGAAACATGTATGGTGCTAGGGAGACAAACACAGCACTCACCATAATATACATGTGAGTTCTTGTGAGTTGTACGATGCCTATGGAAGATGGACAGCTGTGAACTGGATGTACAACAACTGTGGATAAGTTGTACGATGATTTTGTCTGTGGTGATCGTATATTAAACTGACCAACTGTACAATGGTTATCGCATATGTATGATGAATATGGTAAAGTTGTTGGGTAACTATGTACTACCTGTGTGTAGCGTAACAGGTGTCAGTTGTAAGGCTTCATCTCCTTGGATATAACGATATGTTCTTTAAGCAAGACGGTACGACCCTTAAGCAGGATGGTACAGCACTTAAGCAAGATGATACGACCCTTAAACAAACGGTACAACCCTTGAGCAAGTCGTTACGACCCTTGGGTATGACGGCCTGGCCTTTGACCTGACCCTCCAGACTATCATAACCAGGAGTTGTACCGTCGTGTTTATGGGTCACATCGTCGATAAACAAATTAATGTATAAAATCACAATTCAGATGTATTTTCAACTACATTCTGAAACAAACGTTCAAAAAATTGGACTACAATCATCTGATCTTAAATCATAGTCACAGAAATTATCATGACAAAGTACGGTATTCTGAACATCCTGAACGCCCATAAAACAAAATCATAAAAAGATAAATGCACAGGTAGCAAGACTAAACGACGAGGCCAAATATTCCTCCAAGAACTTTGGAGTCTCATTTGACATTTCAGCAACTGGACATCATGATAGCTATACGATAGTTCCGGAAGACTTATAAAACATGAGAGCTGTACGATAATCGTGGCAGCCTTGTCAAAATACGGTACTCTGGCCATCATTACCAGCTCTGGCTGGACCGGAGCGGCGGCTGGATCTATTATTTCTAAGCGCTCCTGGTGGGGGTGCGTGTGGCAAGGTCTATCGCCCAGGCTGGCAACGATGCCGCCCTTTCGCGCATGAGCGGCCGACGGTGGACATGGCGGCAAGCTCACAGCCGTTAGGCACTCCGGTGTTGTGAAACGTATCGCATCCTGAGGTTGTGTCATGGCTGTAAAGGGATGTTTATATCTTCTAATTGCCGTCAAGACGAGGGATTTGCGCAAACGGAAGACGTGGGCCGCGCAAACACACGGGCCGGTTATGTAACGGATAGGAAGCAGTGTCGGAAACATGGAGGCTGTGTATGACAGATGAATGCCAGGTGTACTTGTCATGCCACATGTACACTCTACGCACATGTGAACAGAAGTAACGCGAATTCTTTCCGTACCAATAAGTGGACACACACACACACACACACACACACACACACAGCTGTTATATAAGCTCTCATCTTGCTCACGCGAACGCGCGAGGTGCATTCAGGAGTCGATTTAAAAAAATATGATCTGAATACATAACCGTTCCAAACCTTGATATATATATATATATATATATATATATATATATATATATATATATATATATATCACGGTGGACAAGAACGACCTACATCTTGTACCAGCAAAACAGTCGGGATTAAAAAATGGCACACACGACTTCCGTCAAAGCAGTCGAAAGTTATATGGTCACCCAACAGTCTCGCCATAACTACACCGGAATTACGAGGGTGAAGGGTGAAACGGCACAAAAAGTGACAAATATATATACATATTTTTTTTTTCTTTTTAAAAAGTTCTCTGAGTTGCTGCAACAGACTGGCAACGATGGCAACGTGTTCTGTATACTAAAATGTCATCCACCTGCTTTCACTGAGCTACCGGGTCTTACAGTAATAATAGCAATAATGGTAATAATAATAATGATAATAAAAGTAATAATAATAATAATAATAATAATAATAATAATAATAAGAAGAAGAAGAAGAAGAAGAAGAAGAAAAGGGAGTAAGTCAAACCACTGTTTTCAAGCCATATTTGGCATGTAATTAAAAGAGTAATTAGTGAAGTTTGTAATCGTTCATTTCTTTCTCATCAACTGTCAGGTTAATGTAGTTTGTTGCATCACAGCATCGGCAGGAAATCCTCGTTTGAGTAAAGAATATAATTCTATAAGAATACAAGTTTACAAAACAAGAGATTTCAACGCGGCAGTAAGTAATAATCTAAGAGGTAATGAGTGCTCTCTCTCTCTCTCTCTCTCTCTCTCTCTCTCATGCACACCAATGCACTATGTAGTGCACTGCCAAGAGCTGTAACCCAGAAATCTTACGGGCATGGGTTCGAATTCTGGACAAGTAAGTCGACTCACAGCCAACCCAGCCGTTCATCCATTTCTGTGGGCATGTCGATGAACGATTACCTGCCTTATATATACAAGATTAAAACACGGTATATACGAGCTTAAGAGACGGGACAAAACGAGTGTTCAACTCTCTCCCCGTAATGCATAATCAGCCACCACTCACAATAATGCGATGATCATGGAATAAAAATCTGACAAAAAGAAAATAAAGTGCATGAGCAGTCAGATGATTTGGAAGGTATGCACAACGCGCCGCAAACCTAAGCCGACACGGATGACGAAAGGAGTCACACACAGCTGCTAGAGAGGGTCCACAGGAATACAACGAGACTAGTACTAGAGACGTGAGCGGTATGGGGTTCCGAGGCTAAGAGGAGAGAACCTCTCGTTCTGCCCATATTGGAAGAAAGAAAGTTAAGGCAAGAATAATATATTCCCAAGAGGCCAGACATGGGATGCTGTAAAAGGTTGTGATATAAGGACATATGAGCAATTGTAAATAAAAGAGTATCAATAAATGAGAATGGAATGATAAAAGACATCAAAGTAGACATGTTGACAGACAGACTAAGATCAACAAAATAAAGTGGTAACAAGAGAGGCTGAGTTGGTACGTTTTGTCTCCTAGGCTAACCTTCTTTGGGCACTTGATGACAGAATGTGTGTGGTGAATGTGTGTGATAACTCGGATATAAATGTTTGTGTGTGTGTGCGTGTGTGTGTGTGTGTGTGTGTGTGTGTGTGTGTGTGTGTGGGAAGCCTTTGACCTTACTTCTACTGATCACGTCAAAGGCCAGGTCATCATACTCAAACGCTCGCACCGCTGTATATTTTCAGCTTAGCCAAAGCATTCCCTGCATCATCTAATCCTAAACATTCTCTACAGAATCTTAGCCTACACATTCTCTATACCCTCTTACCCTACACAATCTATGCAGCATCTATGCCTACACATTTTTTACGGCTTCGAGGCAACTTAGCCCAAACATTCTCTGCAGAATCTTAGGCTAAGCATTCTCTATACCATCTAAGTCTAAAAATATACCTTCAGTCCCCAGGAGGGTAGCGCAGCCTCCGGAACCATCGTAAGGCATAAGCACGACGAACACTGAAATAAACTCTCTGGCAACTCGCCACACCTATAATGAAATCATCAGAATTTTCTCAAACATCAGGGCTAATAACACTCTTGGTCTGAACATCAATCAGTCTTTGTCATCGTTCTAGATTAAAACATTACCAGCTTCTCTCTAAGCCTAAGTACCTTTCTTCAGGCATTTCTCAAAACGTTAATGTTAGTTCTAATCATCCCTATGGATCAAGACGTCATCTCCTCATAGTCTTAATCACCCATTCCTACGGAGTTCATAGTTAATGGCTGAAAGTTTCTCTAGCCACTATATTTAACAACTTCCCTGTGTCGCTCCTCCACTTCGATACCTCCTCCACAAACCTCTGCGATTTACATACATCTCACACCAGCTAATTAGCAACCAGTGCGCATGCGCGTAATCCGTTAACCTTCGGCTTAATTCGAGACCTTAACATTATATATTCATGTAATCCAATAGGAACGGCCGCCAGCTCACTTCATTTCGTTAGTTTTCATTAATTTTCATCCACTTGAAATGCGTCGTTTTCTTCAGTTAGGTCAGGTAGGGGGGTGGGGGGGAGTTCATTATGTCTCCTGTCGAATGTGGTTTAGATTCTACCTTAAGGCAGGTTTGTAAGCTACAGCTTACTACTGCTCACGGACACTTCTTGGGTCGGCCTCAATTAAAAACCTGTGGGTAAGGCATCAGGTGAACAGATTTACAGAATGCTCTTTAAGCCAGTTATCTCTCTGTATTGACTGAAATTAAACCGCCCTAGACAAGGCACGGCGGGTCGAATATACTGGTTCATTCACTTCGTGAGAGTGCTTCACTGTCTCACGAGCGGTATGCCAACGTCCGACGTGTTGTTCTTATGGATAAATAATACTGATAAGTAGGTCTATACTTAAACACAAATCATAAGGGAACTACTAAATAATATTAAAATTTGATTTTATAACCTTGGAAACGGCTTTACATACGTCGTTAAACAGCATAATTGGACTCTGCACTCAATTACCTAACTGGAAACAGAGCTAAATACACTACAATACTAAATTTTGGGAACTGATTTCTTAACTTTGAAAACGGCGCTGGACGACGTAGTTCGAAAAAAAAATTACAATTACAGATTCCTGAAATGTAATCGCAGGTTTGATAAAGCGTTTTATGACACCAGCGACTCACTGCAGATGAACACATGGTGTGGCGAAGGGCTAAAACTACCTCATATCTTCACATACCATTAGAGTCTTACTGGTGGTGACGTAGGATGGCAATTACAGTAAAGGTTTTAACGCCACCTCGCTCGAAATTCTCCATTCACCGTAAACGCGGCCAAATCCACCGCGCACGCGCCAAGGCTGAAATGTTGCGGTATGGGGCACGTATGTAAGAATGACAGCAAGTCCTACCCTAATGAGCACGACTGCACGACACTTGGGTGTGAGGTATTGGATTCTTGACCTAATCCAGAAGGAATCGGGCTGAAGGCCATTCCTTCGTATATCACAATCGTATCGTCGTGCTCAAGGACCGTACCGTATGTGCTCAAGGGTCGTACCGTCGTGCTCAAAAATCGTACCGTCGTATTTAAGGATTTTCCGTACAACTTCTGATTTCTGAGCTTCGATGTGATTTACTGACTGTCGTAATGAATACTGCTTGATAGCCAATGAACCAACCATATAGATAACGTACACTTTACTCATACTTTCATTGACTCATCACCCTCTAGAGCTGGTCTATGTTCAATAAAAAAAAAAATCCTTAATGAAAATAACCAGGTTTACTATCGCATGACGGAAATATCAATAAAGCTATTTCGTAGGGACTTTCTATCCATCTCACTTTCTCCCTTCCCTATCCCTAGGCAGCCAACGACCAGGGAGGAATATTACCGGTACTACCCACTTGGGTATTGGGGAGGGCTAGTGACGGCTGCGTAGTGAGCCAGCACTTCAGTGGCACTCGAGTTTTACTCCTTCGGCCCAGGTGGCTGTCTTTTCTGTCACACGTGGGCTGTTGGCATTAAGTCCACGTACACATATAATCTCTCCATCTCGCACATAACGCTTGACAACACAAAACTCACACGACTCGTTCTTTGTAAATCTAAATTTCCTACGGTGAGCTCACTGTCTCCTATCCCTGGGTACAGCGGAGAAATCCTAAGCTACCCATGTACCTCCTGGGTGTACGAGAAGGGGGAACAGAGTAGGGGCTATTTCCTCCTTTATTCTAACTTTTGAAATGCAGGAACAGAAGAGGAACCAAGCAAAGATTTTTTCATAAAAGGCCTAGTCTTCTATTTCTGATGCTGCCTTAATAAAATGGGCAAAGTAAGTGCGCGCGCACACACACACACACACACACACACACACATATATATATATATATATATATATATATATATATATATATATATATATATATTCGCGTTATTACCTATAATTACTTCAAGGGAAAGTTGTTTTACACTCGTGGAGTCCCATCTCTTGAACTTTCTCTTTCATACTTTTCAAAATCCTGTACGCTGACCACACCAGTAATTTCAGGACTCATTTTCTTTTCGTCCAGTACTCTTGTACTACAGAAGTACTTCTTTCCATCCATACTTAGTATTTTTCTTAGTTTCATGTTTGGACAACTGGTTGTTTTATCTCTGCATCTTTAGAACTGTTCACTATGTACGTCACCAAACTAGTTTAAGAACTTAAAAGTTGTGTGTGTGTGTGTGTGTGTGTGTGTGTGTGTGCGCGTGTGACATGGGGAGGAAATTCTGTTCTTGCGGGCTCCCCATCTCTTCAAACTTCTTTAATACCAATTAACGTTTAAAAATTCCTGTCTACTGTTTCCCTTCACAGCCTCATTAACTACATCATTAATCCACCACCTGAGTGTTATACCTTCTCTAACCACCTCCTTGCTTAGATTTCTTAGTAAGGCTGTTCCTTAGTCTTTCTTTGTTAATTTCAAAGAATAGTTCATTCCCGACACTGTCAATCCAATTCAAAAACTTTGAAAGTCGTATAATCTTGTCTCTATTCTTCTCTCTTCCATTGTAGGCATTTTCATTGTTACTTTGTGTGTGTGTGTGCTTCGTCCATGCAAGCGTGTGTGGCCATTGTCTGTGTGTATGTGTGTGTAAGACTGTGAGTCTCCTTCCGGCTCCGGTTACACTCATAAAAGCAAGCACCAAGTGTGTTTCCTCACATCTTATAAACCACTAGATAAGTCTTGAAAATAGAATAATAAAAAGCCACGGAATATTCAGCTCCACAAATACTTCCTTAAACAGAATGAGAAATAAGGAGAAAACTGGACACCCCCCCGATCCCCCAACCTCCTTCTCCTCTCGGCAGCTAACCTAGCAACAACATGGCGCTACCCGCGGTCGTCGACTTGCTTGCTTCCCCGAGCTATGGCCGCCCGCTAAGGATAGAAAGTCTGGCTGGTGGCCGGCCGCCCCCTACCAGACCAGACCACCGCACCGCACTCTCCCCTTCCCCTCCCTCAGCCGGCTCTCGAAATTACTACTTTCCTTTTACTTGGCCGCCTATCGGTATGCGGCGAATAATCAATGCAGAGGTGGTTTCACCCTTTGTTATCTCTACACGATCTGCCGCCCCACACAGGCTTAAGGCAGGTATATCTGCTCTTCAAAAAAGAACAACCAAGCAATTTAAGTCGACCGATTCTGCACAGGTAAAGCAAAGAACACGTATCGCAACGTTAAAAACAAGAAAAAAAACTTGTTTGGGAGAAATTGCAAGAAACATCTGGTTTAGAAGTAACGACAAAAAGCAGAAATCATTAATCCGACAATAGTCCTGTCGCTTGACGTGGAACAGGTTTGCTCCAGCGCATTTGCGAGACAAATCCACCTTCACCGTGGAAGCTGTGTAGCTAGTAAAAGCAAATCCTATTACCTCTCGTCCGTTGGGTGTTTACATTAGTCATTATTGTGAGAGTATCTCAAGTCTGCATCACAAACGCTACAGGTGATGATGAAACTATACCGCAGCCACACCGGAAAATAAACGCTGATTGGAGAGGGAATCGGATACAAACATACGAAGCAGGTGACTGGCAACCATCGACCACGGAGGTATATAGTATATTAATCCGGGAGGGTTACTGACGGCGACCTAAGCACTACAGTGGCTGTCAAGTTCCTCTCTCTGGCCCTGATGAGTCCTTTTTTTTCTGCTTCGCATACACGTAGGCTGGTGACATTCAGTCTACAAACACGCTCCCTCCATCTTAAGCGTAACACTCAGAAACATGCAGCTCAAACGACTCTAACCTTCTTACTTAAGTTTTAACTTTTCCTGCGGTGAGGGATACGCGCTGGTTCTGCCAGGTCAATAATCTTGTCACAGATAAAAGAAAGTTTCAGTAAAACGTCCCCATGAAAGTGAAACTCTCCCAGTAAGGAAATACAAGAAATACAATGACTATGTACATAAACCACCAACCCTCACGTGGCCAAAGCAGCCCAATCAGAACTATCAGTATTACCATCGGAATCGGTTGGAGGTCTTACGAAAAGTGAGCGGTTCGTGCTAACCCACAGGCTGGAAGTTTGTCACACAGTTTCTTCGTCAAAGTTTACACATGAACTCACTAAACCTAAAAGTTTGAAGATTTGCATATAAATTGACACTTCCATTCAGCCTACTGACCCCAAAGACTTACTAAGTAACGTTCCGATAATTTGCAAATCTAAGTATATCACAATAATCTAATTCATGAAAGTGTTCTTACACTTTCAGGTCACGACTTTTTCTTGGCCTGAAAAACTTTTTGGGTTTTGTTATCCCCGTAAGTTATTCCTTCACATATTTTTTCTATAATTACCCTATGACTAATATCTATGAAAGAATCCTGGTGTTACCCAGGACCTTAAAGGGGAAATTGGAGAGAAAAGTTCTTTGGCGAGACTATACCAAATCATACAGTTCCTCCAATATTCGTAAATACTTTCCCCTGTCTCTTTCCCTTTCATTAACCTCTCAATATTTCGATTACGGCCCGGCTTTTATGTGGACTTTTGTCCGTAACTGGAGCCTCCAATCTATGAAAAAAAAAAGCCAAAGCCGTCTTTTTACTTTCTGTGCAAACTCTTGCGGGCGAAGTCCACTAACATACTTTCTCTCTCTCTCTCTCTCTCTCTCTCTCTCTCTCTCTTTATATATATATATAT